>WHYT01000482.1:0-19234 GCA_009806455.1 Tetrax tetrax
AAAAAAAAAAAAAAAAAAAAAAAAAAAAAAAAAAAAAAAAAAGGATCAACTGCTTGTTTGGAATGGACAGAATTGGTGTAAACAGTAAAGTCTTTGAAGGAAAACAGTAAATACTGTGGTTTACTAACTAGGTGAATTATACTGGAGCAGGTTACTGAGACATGTCAAAGATTCACATAGCTGTGGAATTTTATTTTCATGTTTATATTTACAGGAGAGATAGTCTGGAATTAAAATACTCTACGTGCTACCCTCTAACCAGTATTAGCACCAGTGAATGTGGAGTATATGCTAAACTGATATTTTTATTCATAATAATCAGCTGCCTGTGCTTCCTAAACACAGTTTTAAAGATCAAGACCAATAGTTATTTTGGTATTTTCTTAGTATTCTCTTTTGTTCTCATTGAAATTAATGGAAAAATTCTAAAGTATTTTCTTTTTTATCTGCTTGCCTATTTCCTGTATTTGAATAGCATCCCGTCTTAATGCAGCAGTACTTCCATTTGATTAATATCTCTCTTGTGAGACAGTTCCCCTTAAGCTGCTTGTATGTTGAACAGTTTCTGATACATGAGAATGTGAATTTTACACTTTAGTTTTGTCTTAAAACAAAGCAAAAGGAAATGGTTTTTGAAAATGAAGCATTCAAAGCATGGTGTTTCAATATGATTGGGTCATTTAACTTTGTGAGATGTTTCACTTTTGGTGGATGTAAGATGCATCTTTCCTCCAGTATTGTGCTATGACTGACAACATAAAACATGTTTTGAATTCAAACATGACCATATTCCCTCAATGATAATCTAAATTCATATTCCAGTTGTAGATCAGGCTTCAGATTAAGAGACACATGCTATCTCTTGCAATAGAATTAAATGGTGTTATACAACACATAAAAATACGAGAAGGTACTATCTCATGCAGTGGGTGCTGCAACTGTTTAGCTCCCTGACAAAGGAGACTGTGGATGCTAAAAGTTTAAACAAATTTAGGGGGAGACTGGAGAGATTCGTGGAAGACTCATCCACTCAGTGTAGCCATATAAATAAAAGCTATATTTGGCTCAGGAGTACTAGGGGAAAGTAATGCATATGCTTGTCCTGTTTTTTACCTTTTCTCAGCCGTTCTCTTGAGAGGAATGTTGAAGTCAGGCTCCTGGTCTGGTCTGACAAATTACAGTCATATTTATACTCTACTGGAGAGAACAAAAATTGCACAGTATCTCACACATCTCCGTGACATCACTGGCTGGCACAGACTGCAGCAAAATCCTCTTGGTTTTGTGCTCTGGTAGGCTGGTGACAGGCAGATGAGAGTGCTGAGAAGTTCATTGTGGTTCCTGGCAGTGTGAGTATGTGTATATCTAAGTCCATGTTCCAAGATACAATGAATAACTTAATACAAAATTAATCTTCACCCGAATACGTAAAAAATTAGGTTGGAAAGTGAACTTTGAGGTACATAATACACTGACTGAAGCTCTGCATATGTATTTTTAAAATTTGTAGCACTTATATACAAAATATCTTTGACTGAATTGATGCAATGTAGCTTATAAAATAAAAATCAAGGTTTTTAAAAAATATCCTTCCTAAATTTCTAAATTTCTAATTATAGTTTAAGTCTATATAACTGTAATTGTAGTGTGGGCTGAATAGTATGGTACTTTGCAACCTAGAAATCATTATGTATGACAGTAGTTTCAGTTTCAGCAACTTTTTGGAGAGTGCAACAATGCATTCTAGAATAGCATGATGGAAATTATTACTTTCTACCTTATTACCTAAGACTCCATACATATACTGTACAATTAGGTGATTCAGTATTTCTTGGAGAATAATCAGTTTTCACTGCCAGCTTCTGAGCATCAAGATAGATTAGAGACAATGAAGTTAAATCTTCTGTGTTCAGACAAAAAGCTAGGCTATAAAAATATTGAATGCAGTATACTGTCAGGGAATATTAAATTTTCACAAAGGAAATTCTACTAATGAAACCTAATTTAGTGAAAGATATCCCTGCCCATGACAGAGGAATTGCACTAGATAATCTTTAAAGGTCTCTTCCAAATCAAACCATTCTATGATTCTACTACAGTTTGAGAGATTTTTTTTTAAGATGCATCACAGTATTCGTTAAGAGGGAATTCACTGCACATAATTTAGTCATCTACATGTTATAGATGTTTGGCCAGCTAGTTATCCAACCTTATTCATAGTAAGAGGCATGAGATAGTTCTAAAAGATAACTCATCTCACCCATCCTAAGTTGCCTGTGAGGAAGTTAATTGGAAAAGCCTTATTGTCCATCAACAATTAAGAAGCCTAGATTTTAGAATTAACAGTTCAAGACCAGTGACAAAAATAAGTGAAACAGAGCAGAAACAGACACCATGAGGTAACAGTGAGGTTGTCGTTATCAGCTTGATAAGAAGTGGTAACATTACAGTGGCTGTTTTGTCCATTGTTCTAAGTATTGTAACAGCAAACCAAAAGTGTAAATATGACTATGTCTATTCATGAGTAAATGCTAACAGCAGAAAAAGGACAAAGGAAAGTATAACTACGCCAGTAGCTGGGGAGTCTGTCATTAGAGACAGCATACGGGACATAGCTGGAGGAGAACATCTCTCTTTGGAATCTAATGAAGATGAAAATGACAGAGATCTTGCATGAAAGGAAAGCCCAATAGATGAAAACAGGTGTTTTGGGGTTGAAGGGTGGGTTTAGCTCATGTAAAAAGTAAAGAGCAAAAGCTAGACTTCAGAATGTAAAAGGTGCAAGTGGAGAATGTAAAAGGTACAACTGTGGGAAAAATTGGAGAGTGGTTTGAAAAGAGACAATGTTTAGTGAAATAATGGGGAAATTAAAATATGATTAATAGTTGGAGAGGTAGAAAGAAGTAGAATTAAAAAAAATTGGGCTGGATATCAAATGGAAAATTGTGAACGTAATTAAGAAAATATAGGAAATTTATATTAGGTGTGTATCAGCATACATATAACTACACATGTATTCGTAGTCAGAAACAAGATGTATAGCTACCTAAAAAATAAATATTATGTTGCCTAAATTGTACTGCAGCATTTTCCCCATGGCATGAAGGGTTTTTCATTGTCTATTAATCTGAATTTTGGAGCAAACATTTTGGTTTCATCTAGTGTTCTCAGTCAATAATAGCATTTGGTAGGAAATTAATTCTACATTTTCTGTAGTATTCACTTGTTATTAATGACTGTTTTCCAAACATTATTTATCATAACGGCCTGCTGAACTCTTTGTGGGTGCTCATTCTAAGAGATCATGCTTTAAGTGTCTTAGTGAAAGGATTTTTTACATTCTGATATGCCATTATTACACATGCACAGACATTTTCTTCAGTGTCTGGTTTTGTGTAGATTGATTGTCTGCTTATTAGGTTACAGATAAACTCCTAGGTTTGAACAAAAAAAGTTATAATAGTATCTTAAGTCAATAAGCTCTGAACTCTGATATTGAGGGTTAGAAAAGAATAGTAATTGTGATCTGCCAAGCCCATAAACTCTAAACTGGGAAATATTTAAAATATGGTTGATAAGCACTCATTTAAGGCTGTTACAGTCTATGAGTTTACATGCTACTTTTGGAAGTGACCTATTATTGAGTGACATGGTAGATTACTGCAGAGGGTCCTGTGCGTTAACTGTGTAATTCTGGTAATCCCACTGTGAGTGGAATTTCCCAGTTTAACTGGTAGTCTCATGGTGAAAATTTCTCATTTTCACTGTTCTTCAGGTGCACAAAAGGCAAACTCCATGTAAATAATCATACATCACCTGTACTGTATGTATGTCACATCAATTTAGTTGGGTCATTTTTCTGGTTTTTTTTCAGAGGTTACCCTTGTAAACAGCAAACTCGCTAACTCTTGAAAATCCAGTTATTAACAGTAAGTAACAATTCACTTTAGATCTCATGTTCTTTGCATTTCAAGATTAGATGAGTCACCAAAATATTTGCAAAAAGTGCACTGCTGGGTTTTGCACTTTAGACTGGAGATAGATTGTGTGAACAGTGAGACAGCCTGTGAAGGTGCCATGACCAGGGAGGGCTTTAAGCAGTCCTACAGTACCCTGCTTTGAACATAAAGGATGTTTCCTTTCATTTTAGAAGTGGTTTTTTAGTTGATGGGTAAACTATAAGTAGTGGTCAGTCACAGAGACACCACAACACAGTATATACTAAAGACAGAACAGAAATTTTATATTGTCTTACTGAAAAGGTTTCATGCAATTTGCAGTGAAAGGCTCTGCGTTCTGAATAGCAAAGTCTTGCCATTAAGAGGATGTGTATTTGAACCTTGAAGACTATAAGGACAATATGACTCAACTTAGTATTAATTTTTGCATTTCTGCCCTTGAGTTATTTTTTTGTTAATTAGAAAATAAAAGGGAGATAAGAGAAGTCTTGAACAAAAGGTACAAGATTGGAAAATAGTTGGTACACAGAAATGCTAGATGTATCATGTCTCTGTGTAGGTTTCACAGTCTTTTGAGACCAGTGGTATATTCCATTTTTGCACCTCTGATCAAGTCACAAATCATAGATTCATAGAATGATTTAGATTAGAAGAGACCTATAAAGGTCATCTAGTCCAACCTCCCTGCAAGTTTCAGTACCTAACCCAGCTGTGAATAATATTGAATTTTACTACAGAAAAGGAAAAATAGTTTTGTGATAATTAATTGAGCTTTACTCTTGAAATTTGCATCATTTTCCAGAAAAAAAAAAAAAGGCACTGATTAAGCCCTCTCTTTTTGTATTTAGGTCATTTCCATCAGGTAAGCAGTGCTGAGTTTGGATACAGATAATGATGATTTTCAAAGTGTCACTAGCATTCTGAGTAAGAAGTATATACCAGTTAAGCTCAACAATAGAGAGAGAAAAAAACAGTTGCTCCTAAGATGTAGGCCAAAGAGTTCACATAAAGTGTATTCCTTCAGTTTTAAGCTAAAGAGATTAGTGCTGTTTTCTGATAAATTAACATAAGACTGAGGTATGCAAGTCAATAAGAAAAGGAATGAGCACAACATCAACAACACATAGTCTAAAAGCCCATCCATCTTTTTCTCTAATTCAGGTTTTCTTCCTACAGTAGAAGCTACAAATATATTGGTGACAATCTGCTCCATATTGAGTAAATGAAATACTTCTCTTGATTGAGACTCCATTTTACAGTCTTGTAACTTTTCTAATGAGCAAACCAGCTAAAATTAGTTAAAAAAAAAAAAAAAAAAAGAGGGAGAAAAATATAAGAACAAAACAGGAAAATATAAAACCCACCGAAAACCTCAACAGTACGCACCCATGCATACCCATAATGGATGGATATATATCTCTGTTGTGAATCAAATTGAAGCTGGTGTAGACTATAGGCATACTAAAAAGCTGTGAACAAAAAAAAAAAAAAACCCTTAATAAACAGCCACAACTTAAGAGAAGCCTATTGCAATGATATAACATTTAGTCATCTCCAACATTTTGATTTACTATCTCAATGAGAGGGTAAACAACTTCTTAATGACAATCACAAATTATGTTAGATTACAGGGACTTACTAGTATCCATAGGAAACCTAATGCCACAGAATGATTAGAAATGTGCCGTGCAAGAAATTTTGCTCAGAAAAAAAAAAAGGTTTTTTAAGTCTCCTGGGGATATTAATTGAAAAGTACTCATAGGAATGAGAAGCAAGAATTTCCAAGGCACATAATGTTAATATTGGAAGAGGTATGTACTGGAACTAGATATAAGTATATAATGGCTTAACGCAGAAAGGCAATGGAAAATTTGGTCCACTTAAGCAAAACCAGGTCATCACTTCATTTAGTAGAAAGGCTAAACATTTTTCTCTGTTTGTCACGTGTATTGTCAACTAGCATTTAAGAAAGTTGCCTTCATGGATCCTGGTTCACTTTCTCAAGGATTGCTTTGTCATCCTCAGTGGAGTTGTTCTCTTTCTGAATTGGAGTTTACCCTGCACGTTTTGTTTTTTTTTAGACAAAACCACTTACATCAGACCTCATTACCTGCTATCTGATTACTGTGAATACCCCTTCTTTGATGCTCCCAAGTGAAAACTTTCCTTCAATGCATAAGAAAAATGAGACTTCATTTCCTAAGCCTGTCACCCTTTCCAGTCTCTCCTGCATTTTGATCTCTTAAAGTCAGTTATCTCCTCCTTGCCTCCAAAGCTTGTCTCAGCTCTGTCTTATTAATCTGCTGATGTGTCTTAACACCTGCTCCACGCAACAAAAGCCAAGATCAGTATTACTGGCCATAGTGACCAGTTCTACAGTGATTCCTAAGCACATGGCAATTCTTTCCTGACCTACCACATGGCTCTTTTTGCCTGTTTTATTTCCACTTCACTCATGAAACTGAGGACTTAATGTGTTAAGAGGCGAAGCTGGGAGTTTTTTTTTCATTCTGTATTGCATGACTTTAGCACATAAATTGTACAGTAAATGGTCCTTCAGTCTGTAAATTCTTTCATATGTCACTTACCTTTTTAGTTTATAATACCTTTGAACAATAACTATGCCATTTAGCCTTTAAGCTTGTGTTTCACTGTGCATAATATAAAAAAAAAAAAAGAAAAAATGTAAAGGAAAATGAAAGAAATGTATTCTATGTGATTGTACATACAGTAAGAGATGAAAACTGGATGTATACACTTGGAGTACTTATTACCAGTACAGATAACAGTAGACACAGTCTGGAGTTGGAATGGAACCTTGGCTAGTACTTTTAATATCTTCTCCTATGATAAAACGTCAGACTTCAAGGCTACCTCTATAGTGTGTGTGAGTAATAACTAATAAAGAAACACGATGACAGCCCACAACTCCTGGAAGGGTTTAACTGCTGGGTAAGAGAAGAAATATTTACATCAGTTTAAGGTGCATCATTTTGAGTAATGGGATAAGATTGAGAAAGGCAAAACTCGAACAGAATTTCACGTAAAAGCTTCCTGACAGTGAGATCTATTATGCCATGGAATAACTTCCCTCAGGATATTTAATATGAGACTAAACTATATGTCTGTTGGGACAGTGCATTGGTAAATACACAGTAGGAAACAATTTCACCTTGAAAGAGTAAAGGAGTAGATGATCTGATAAATTTTTTGGTTGTATGAATCTGTGAGTTTGAATAAAACTGGCAAAAGGAAATACACTTTCTTAAATATCAAGCAGACTAGCAGTAGGAAAAGCTAATTGCGGCATAGCTTTGGTAATTTTATAGCTCATTGCCCTGCATGAAACTGTCAGTTTATACTAAAAATGAATTTAAGTGGCTCAGCAGTAATCAGCCCACTCCCCTCCAATCTAGAATGCTTTTATCCATCACCCAACCACAAAATGTGTGGACTTTTTTATAGGATCACTTTTCTGCTTATATCTACTTTGAAGCCTGTGGGAATATGACATGTAAATGGTAGAATTGTGTACTGACCATGTTTGGGATGCAAGAAACAGTAAAAATTTAAATTGTTATCATCTGGCTGGCCAGTTTGCATGTCATGGCTTTTGGACTTATGGGAATTATTTGCTGTTCTCAAAGCTGCAGAATGAACAAAGTTAACAACCTCTTATGTACAAATTAATAGAGTCAAGAATAAGAAAACAGTTCTGGCACTCACAGCACTTTAGAGCAGGCTAGTGTTGCCCAGACTTCTTTACACATGCTAGTCATTGTAAAGAATTTTCTAATATAATTTAAAAAAAAAAAGTTCTAAAATTATATTTCAAATACTGTGAATAACTTGATTAGTTGTTCCTTTTACATTTTCTCTTTTATCAGTAGGAAAGACTCCAAAAGTATGGAAAAGGAGCTCATTCAAACCTGCCACTGCAAAGGAAAGTATGCTATGGTGTCACTAACTATATCATATTTTATTGCTCACCTTGTTAAGTTGTAAAATTCTAAGGTGCTGCTGAAGTAATTCAATCAAATAAAGTGAAAGTAATATTGATGAAATCCCTTTCATTTTTATTGACCTATAAACATGAGAGTGTAAATGCATAAACTGCATCTCAGAAATAGTGAAGTTGTTGGTGTCATAATTCTATAGCAAAAAAAAAAGGAAATTTGAATCATATACTATGAGAAGAACTTAAAGTCACTTGACCACATTTTTAGGTTGTAATATTAGATTCTATTAATACTTCCTATATCTACATACATTATTTCCTTTCCCCCTATATTTGAAACAAATATTTATACTGTCTCTTAGGATATCATATCCTGTCACAGGTGTCGAAGGAAGACTGGAGGAGAGTTGGGAAAACTGAAGCAAATATCATGTATTTCCTTCTCTCCCCAAAAACAGAAAAATGACCTATGTATCTCTTTTGTTTCACAATAGTTTTAGTCCCATATCAATATTTTTCTATATTATAATAAAGCAGTTATATACATGCTTAAGACATGCATACAATTAAATTAGGATATTGATGCTTATTCTCTTTGTTTCTTTTTTTTTAATTTTTTTTCCATCTTGCTGCTTCTGCAGTCTGGTGGGTTTTTTTTTTGAAATTTGGTTGGTTTGTTCAATTAACTTACTCTTTCATCCTCTGAAACTGTTGCTGTGTTAGTATGGATTAAAAAGATTTAACAATATTAGCATGCTCCCAACTTTCCTTTCCTTGGTCAGTCTCTATCTAATTTCCTCTGCCTTTTTTTTCCCTTTCACCAGTGATCTCAGTCATTACTGACTATGTAGCTGTGCAGTTTTGGTTATGCTCTTCTCTTTACGTTTAATCCTTGGTTTTGTTTTGTTTTGTTTTGTTTTTTTCTGTTTTGTTTTATTCTAGTTTGAAGTATAGAATATTAAAAAAAAAGAAAAAAAGGGAAAATTTCAGCAACAAACCCCAAAAACCTAAGTATCTTTGAGGCAGAAACTGGATCCTGGAGCTCTTGCTTCGCTTTAAATCTTCAGATGCAGTAGACAGTCCTTGTTTCTAACTAAGTCCCTTACTTTTGTTTTTACAGTGCAGAATTGACTGCAAATTATTTCCTCTTCCTTCACTGTATCTGTTAGATCATGCTTTTTTTTAGGCTGTCAGTTGAACCTCTCAAGAGTTAGGTTTCCACCACACCCACCCCTAGGTTTCCAACCACGTAGATGAGTTTTCTCACATTATGCCATAGGTGGAAGTACTGTGAAGTGCAGTCGTTTAAGAGACTGTTTCAGAATTACAATAATGTTAGTCAGAAGAGGACTCAAAGTTTGGAACCTTGAGGGTCCTGCCATGCTGCTGTAGTTCCGATATGCTCCAGGCAGAACAAAGTATTATTCTAGGTCTCTCTATCCTCGGATTAAGTGCCCACATAACACTCTTTTGAGAAAGTCATTCCCGTGCCCAGATACATTTATAGAAAGTAACTCCAGTAAGCCTTAAAAAGTGTATTATGTTTAGACATGAAAGTTGGAAAGAAATATCACACAAAGTGATAAACCAGATACAGTCCTGTGCCTAGCATATTCTCAGCAGAAATATGGAGTTAATTTTCTGAAGGACCTAAATGTTTCCATTGATTGGATAGACCATCAAGGAATGCTAATCAGTCTACTGGGAGCAGCTTCTTACACAGTTTAGCAAGATTTTGTCTGTCCACCTATAGCAGGCGGTATGAGTCTTGTCAGGCACTATGAGTCTTATCCCAAGTTCTAAAACTTAGGCCAAAACTGATCTTTTGAAGATGCTACTGTCAGTGGTTGAATTTTAGAAGGTATCTGTAGCCTATTTTGTAATTTGTTCAGGACTTGAGGGTATAATCAATATTTTCAGATAAATTCAAATGTTGAACAATACAAGCAGGGAGTCAACATTCCAGTAGTATTCCAGTAGTGTTTTTACATGTATTATTCTATCCCTTAAAAAATTGCTTTGCACTTCATATTTCAAAGTCAGGCAATAGTCCCTCAGTGTCAAATCCACAACAGGGAGACAATGCTTTGTGATCAAGGCACTAATCAGTCATCTTGGGTAACATTTCTTCCAAATTGCTTAAGCTTAAATATAACACATTTTCAGAGAATTTATTGAAGCTTGATTTTGTACTTTCACCCCTCATATCAGAACATATGGTCACTGTATCCCTAAATGTACCGTGCAGAAGCTTAAAATTGTCTTACTAGCAGTATGAGACTTATAAAACAAGAATAGCTGTGCATCATCATTTGTTCAATACTTGGGGCTATAATCAAGCTTTTCAGATCAATTAAAATACCAAACAACGCAAGCAGGCTGTCAACATTCAAGTAGCATTCCTACAATGTATTTGCATTTGTTATCCCCCTTTGTCTAAAATGACTCAGTGGTTCATGATTTAAAGCCGAACAACTTGCAGTAGAGTTTGTGCCAGTATACGTATATTTGCAAAACTCTCTCCTTCTTAGATTTGTCTTGCATAGTCTATTCCTCAAATCTCCCAGGTTTACCTGCTCAATAAATCTCCAAAGATTTTTGCTCTCTCTTCTCCTTTCTATATATACTCTACCATTTTTATTGATGATGGTATGCTGATACATAGCCTAGAGAGCTGGATTTATATGATTTTGTTATGGTCTGCATACTAATACATCTGTGGAGCATTTTATTACTTCTCTGTGGAAGACACTATTTATTAAATAAATCAATGTACAGAAAGTTAGATGGAAAACTAAATGTTACATTTCAGTACTAAAATGAAAGCAAAAATCTATTTCCTCTTTGTTTCACTTACATCACATGCAGTCACTGTTTTTCCTTACTAATCTCTACTTTGACTTCAAAACTCCTCAGGGTGTAAACATTTGGACCCTTTATTCTTCATTATTTTGTATCTGTTAATAATTTTTATTTTCATATCAGAATACTGTTGTTAATCATATTGGAAATGACAATTCTGGCAAAGCCTGAAAATCTGATCATTCCCTCTCTTTCTTTCATACAGAAGCAGGAAATAACCTTAAGGATTATTCACAGCTTTTAAATGACACCACTAAGTAAAAAATACATTCATTTCAATATCACAGCAAAAATGGAGATTAGATTTAGACATTTCAAAACCAATTAAGACTACAAGCCTAAATGTAAACTGCAGCTCACGTTTGATTTAAATCTGTTAGCAATGTTGGTTTTCTGTAGTCTTCTCATTTCCTGAAGAGAACATCATTGTGTCTCTTCTTGTTTGATGTCTCATCCTGTTTTTGCCCATGGTTGCTTCCTCGAGCCTTCAGACTCTTTAAGGTTGTCTGTTAGAATACATAGTTTTATCTTGTAAAGCAAAATTGTTACATTCAGATGTTGAAATGCAACATGCAAACAGCATCATTTTATAGCCGTTGGTATGGTAGATTACAGTTAAGACCTCAGCACTTTTAATCAAAAACAAACTAGAGATTCATCTTTCTTGGGAGACATAATTATTTTTGTTCTTCTTATTTTACTTTGTGGGGAAAAATACTTCTTATTAGGCAATATCTCTCAGCATACATTCATCCATACTGCATATTGAGAAAGGATGAAATAAGAAAATGAGAGTTCCTCATGAAGTTTATGGGTTTGAAGAGACTTAGGATATTAACTTGTCAGTTGAACAAGAGAGGAAATGGAATTATGCTAGCAACAAATATTAGTCAAGACTTGGAGGAACTAGCTTTTGGATCACTTTAAAGTCCATGCAATCTTTGATATTTTTAATTAGACTTATGAAGACTGTCTGCTATATCGTACTTGTGAAGAATAAAAGTAAGAGTGACATTATCAGCTCAGTTCACAAACTGTCACACAAATTCAGGTGAAAACTGCTTTTATGTGGTGCTATAAGTTTAAAAGCCCTGGTAACCTAAAGACCTCCCATGTTGCTATCTGTGAACTCCTCATTTCTTAATAATTCATAAAAATAGTTGTTTTTCATAGAAACATACAGTCATAGAATGATTTGGTTTCAAAGGCATCTTTAAAGATCTTCTAGTCCAACCCGTTGACCATGGGTAGGGACATATTTCACTAGATCAAAGCTTTCAAAGCCCCATCCAACCTGGCTTTGAACATTGCTTATGATAGGACATCTACAATTTCTCTGCACAACCTGTTCCAAAGTCTCACCACTCTCATTGTAAAAAAATATCTTCTTTATATCCTATCTAAGCTGACTCTCTTTTGGTTCGAAACCATTGCCCTTTGTCCTGTCACTGCAGGCCTTGGTAAAAAATCTCTCTCCATCTTTCTTATAAACCCGCTTCAGGTATTGAAAGGCTGCAATGAGGCCTCCCCGGAAACTTCTCTTCTGCAGGCTGAACAACTCCAGCTCTCTCAACCTTTCTTCATAAGACAGCTGCTCCAGCGTTCTGATCATCTTTGCAGCACACTCAAACAGCTCCATGTTATGCTGGGGATCCCAGAGCTGGATTCATTATTCCAGAGTCTCATGAGAGCGGAGTAGAGAAAGAAAATTGCCTCCCTCCACTTGCAGGCCACACTTCTTTTTATGCACACCAGGATACAATTTTCTTTCTGGGCTGCAAGTATGCATTGCTGGCTCATATTCAATTTTACATAGAGCAGTATCCCCACAGTCTTCTCTGCAGGGCTTCTCTCAATAAGTTCATCCGCCAGTCTGTATTGATCCTGGAGATTGCCCTGACCCAGCTGCAGAACCTTGCACTTGGCCTTGTTGAACTTCACAAGGTAAAAATGGGCCCACTCCTCAAGCCTGTCAAGGTCCCTCTGGGTGCATCATGTCTCTTGTGTATCAACTGTCCTACTCAGCTCAGTGTCAGCTGCAAGCTTCTGAGAATGCAATCAGTCTCACTGTCTTTGTCATTGATGAAGACACTGAACAGTACTGGTCCTAGTGCAGACCCTTGGGGGACGCTACTCATTACCACTTTCCACTTGACCATTGAGCAATTGATTAACTCTTTGGACACAGACATCCAGCCACTTCCTTATCAGTCTAACATGCATCCATCAAACCCATATCTCACCAGTTCAGAGGCAAGAATGTTGTGGGGGACCATATTAAAGGTCTTACAGAAGTCTATGCAGCTCTTCTCTTGTCCACTGATGCAGTCATTCCATTGTAGAAGGCCACTAGATTAGTCTGGCATGATTTGCCCTTGTTGAAGCCATGTTGCCTGTCTCAAATCACCTCCCTGTTTTCCATGTACTTCAACATAATTTCCAGGAGGATCTGTGCTGTGATCTTAGTGGGCGCTGAGGTGAGGATATCTGATTGGTAGTTCCCAGGGTCTTCCTTACTACTTTTTTAAAAAATGCATGTGCTATTCCTTTTCTTACTACCCTTTCAAAAAAGAGTGTGATATTCCCTTTTCTCCAGTCACTGGGAACTCTGCCTGACTGCCATGACTTTTCAAATATGGCTTAGCAAATACGTCAGTTCCCTCAGGACCCTGAGATGCATCCCATGGACCTGTATATGTTCAGGTTACTCAGTTGGTCTCAGATTTGTTCTTCTTTTATGATCATAGAATCATAGAAACATAGAACGGTTAGGGTTGGAAGGGACCTTCAAAGGTCCAACTCCTCGTCAAGGAGCAGGGACATCCCTGACTAAATCAGGTTGCTCAGAGCCTCATCCAACCTGGTCTTGAACGTTTCCAGGGTTAGGGCATCCATCACCGCTCTAGGCAACCTGCCCCAGTGTTCTACAACCCTCAATGTAAAAATTTTTTTCCTAATATCTAGTCTAAATCTACCTCCCTCTATTTTAAAACCATTACCCCTAGTCCTGTCACAACAGGCCCTACTGAATAGTCTCTCCCCATCTTTCCTGTAAGCCCCCTTGAGGTACTGGAAGACGGCTACAAGGTCTCCCTGGAGCCTCCTCTTCTCCAGGCTGAACAGCCCAAATTGTCTCAGCCTGTCCTCATAGGAGAGGTGCTCCAGCCCTCTGTCCTTCTTATTTTGGGGGCTCCAGAACTGGACGCAGTACTCCAGGTGGGGTCTCACCAGGGCAGAGTAGAGGGGCAGAATCACCTCTCTCGAACTGCTTGCCACACTCCTCTTGATGCAGCCCAGGATGCAGTTGGCCTTCTGGGCTGCAAAGGCGCATTGTCTGCTCTTGTTGAGCTTCTCAACATGATGGGAAGGACATTTTCCCCTAGCCCCTGTCTTGAGGTTCAGACACTTGAGAGATGTAGGAAGAGTGATTGCCAGTGAAAACTGAGGCAAAAGCATTGTTGCCTACCCCAGCCTTCTCAGTGTCGGTTTTCACTTGGTTTAATGTTTTATTTATTGAGGGAGTAAATTTTCTTTAATCTTCCTTTTCTGATCCATTTACCTGTAGAAGCCCTTCTTATTATTCTTCACATTCCTTGCCAAGTTCATCACTAATTATGTTTTAGCTTTCTTGATTCCAGCCCTTACACAACCCTGCAGTGTCCCTATATTCTTCCCAGGATAGGTGTCCTTGGTTTCACTACCCATGCATTTCATTTGTCCACTTTAGTTTGACCAGGATGTCCTTGCTCAGCCTTACTGGTTGTCTTCTATCCTTGCCTGATTTCTTACACATGGGAATCAATAGCTCTTGCACTTTTAACAGAAGTTGTTTAGTAATACAGACAAGATCATTCTTGGCATATTTGCTTTGAGCGTGTTTGGAACCTAATATTTGGGTTGTTCTTTGGACTGTGGCACACTTACTCTGTTCTATGTATGAAGGTCAGCTTATAAGTTTCAAGCAGGTTTCTAAAATAATTTCATTAATCTTTGATTTTGCTTGTTTATCTAGGACTACCTCTCTAAATGTTATTACTGTGACATATTGATAGATATTATGCCATTTATTTTCACCTTCGCTGCAAATAGAGAAAGGTAAGTATAGACCTGTATGTTGAAAATACAGAATAATACCTTTTTCTTGTTTGAATTAATAGGAACATTACATTTAATTGGCTATTGAAAGACTGATGCTTTTGGTATGTTCTGAGAAAATAAAGCATCTCTGTTCCTCTACTGGGAGGCCTGAAAAGATGTTATTGGAACTTGTGAAGATAAGTACCAACTTTGTTGAGCAAACAATGAGGGCAAGTTATTATTAAGCTTGAACACACTAAATTTAAAGTAGGGGTTTGTTTTTTTTTTTTCCAGAGATCAAGACAAAATCCAAGTGTTTATGCCACAGATGTGTTCTGTCTTCTTTCCTGACAAATGTTGCACAGTGAAACCTTACATTAGTGACATATACGTCATTTATTGTCATTGCCACTGCTGATTTCTGCTGTTCTTGAGCAGAAGGAGGACAAGCAATTAAAAAAAGACCATATAGCGATTAAGCTACTTGAAAAATTTAGTAAAGTGAGTTCTGTTCACACATATTAATGAATTTCAACCAACTTCAGTGATGTTTCCTAGTAAGAGCTGTGAACAGACTAAGCACTTGCCTGGTAAAGTAACAGAATTATTTAATAATGCAGTGCATTTATTGTTTTTTTTACAGACATTTCCAAGGTTGAAAGACACAGCTGAAAGCACTTAAAAGAACAGATAAAATACGTTAGACTGAAAAATTTCAACAGTCATACATACTAATTTCAGTGGATCCACATTTTCTTAGAGTATAAGGTAAAAGATCAGTTTATGGCGAGTATAGATTAGGTACACAGTATGTTATTAACCAATTCTCCAAAACCAATTTTTAAAAATAAATCAATAAGTGGAATAGTTTATTCATCATCATAAATGTGTGCGAACTAATTTTTTAGGGTAATTATTCATTAAAGACACACAATTAAGTGACTAGTTTTGTCTCTAAAGCTGTAAGCCTTAAGCATCTCTTGTGTTGTGTTCTGTCCATGCAGAAATGAAAAGTGTAGGGAAAAGGAAAGGTAAGTTAAAAGACAGTAATAAAAAGTAGTATATATTAATTTCTATAGGATAAATATGTATTGAGCAGAAATAATCTTTCTTTTTGTATTGTTGTAATGAGCATGACCATGACAAAAATTACAGAAATTACAAAAACTCTCCTGAAAAGACCAGTTCGTAAAGCTTTGCTATTCTTATAGTGAGTTGAAAGCAATATATATGCAATTTGCTTCTCTTTAGTTGCTTCTTATTTTTTTGGAAACACTTTTTAAAAAACTGCAAAAGCACTTTCTTACTTTAAGTGCATGTGAACATTATATGTGTAAAAACCATGGTAACCCTGTAATTCAGGCTCTATGGAAATGAGTGCTGTAAAAATGCGTCTAAACAATATAAAGAATGAACAAACATAAATCCTTCCTTCCTCCATCCTTCTCTTATACAATTTAAACCTAATTCATATATTAGCACTTCACCATAATAATTACAAAATAGACAGATTCTTTATTATATCGTTACATAGCAGTGAAAGAATGAATGCTTAAAATAATAGAGCTACTCAGAAATGTCAGAATATTAGAAAACATTTAGCAACAAATGGTTATTAAACTGTCAACATCACAAGAAAACCTCAGAATTGACTGTATTTCACTACACTTTCTAATGAGTAGCACCATAACTGTCATCTTACCCAGAGTAAATAACAGAAAATGTTAACTGTGCCAGTTGATCTCCTGACAAGTTAATAATTTCAAATTCATTACCTACAAAAAGAATGGGACCATTACCTCTCAGGTAATTAAGAGGTTAAAGACCCTGTGCACATCAAACAACATGAATAAATTTCCAGGTCAAGAAAGAGTAAGACCATTAATAACAAATGTATACTTTTAGATTATGATTATATACACTTTCGTATTGCTACATGACTGAGTTTGGAAGGGTAAGCTCATTGGGAAGTAGGACATTACAGCTGAGGTACTTGTAAACTAGGAGAGAATAAATTTAAAAAATGATAAAAAGTTAATTTTATTTTTTTTTTATTTCAAATGTTTTTTTCAAAGCCATAATGTATTACATAAAACTGCAGATTGTCTCAGGTCTGATCCTCTGTCTGCTCAGAAAAAATGCTGCAAATAAATGGCAAGATACAGTGAACTAGCTCTGCAGATTCAAAATTCTTTGGGAGTTACTGTTAGTATGAGCTCCCCAGTGGAAGGTGAAGATGTATCCAATATGAAGAAGACCTTATTTTGATTCTTCTTTTAAGTCAATCAAAATGAATAAAATCAAGCTGCAATTATTAAAACAAAAAATACATCTGGGTAACAGCATTTGCCTTCATAAAGTCACATGAATTTAATGGAACTTCCAGTACAAGAATGTAGATAGACAGACAGATAAATGTTTTTTGGAAGCTTCAGCTCAGAAATATTTTCTATCATGTTAAGATTAGATTTTATTTCAAAATTTTAGATTTTGCTACATCACTTCAATTATTTCAGTATTGATTTCTAACTTGATAGCAACAGAATATAATATTTGAAAAGTTTCAACAGTATAAAAATTTGAGGGGGAAATTAAACTCTTGCTAAAAATATTTAGGAAATCTGCTTTCAATATTTTATGAAAGTGACTGCAGGTCAATAAAAAAGGTATCAAAACCAGCTGCTATTTTAATAGCTCTAATTACCCATATCAATATTCATGCTGAGTTGATATTCAGTGGTACTCACTGATTATAAAATAATGCAAAAATTATTAAACACATGAATGAAAATACCCATACAATTAAAGGTCAAATGAAATGGAGATAATTATTAAAAATGTAGTCAATTAATGTCAAAACTATTGGATCTGCATAGCTATTTGCACACAGGCATTTGCATTTCACTGCACTGTGACCTGTCAGGTATCTATAGGTGTGCCAAATTCCTAACCTAGTATCACTCAATAGCATTTACGACTATTACAAGAGGTCTGAGCTGCAGAATTGCAAGCACATCGGAGAGTGGAATCTGTGTTGTAGTAAACAAAGGTACTTATAACAAACTAAAAGAACATAAATCAGAAAGTTTGAGAGAACAGATATATAATTTTTGGTTCTTTTTGACGTATGTGAGATGTCTTTTCCCATTATGGTTTGAGTCTTTTTAGATATTTTAAAATTAATGTTCTTTGGAAATTGTCTGAACACCATACTGAGCTTTAGCTTTTCAGTGGCTGGCTAGTCAAGGTTCCTTTGCCTATTATTTGAAGCTGTACTGTCACTTGTATGTTACTTCTTTTTGTAATGCTAAAGCAGCATTTTTTAAGAATACTGTCTTTTATTACTTCTGTAAAGGGATCAGCATTTCGGGATCCCAACAGACATAGAACAAATTAATGACAACTACCAGATAAAAAATTGTAAATAAAACTCTGGTTTAGACAGCTAAAGTTTGGTCTTTTTCTAATGCCATCATCAAAGCTTATTTCATTCTCTTGCTTCTTCCTTCTTCTACGAATGTTATTCTTCCTATGGGGTTGACATCTAGTTTAATTTCAAGGTTCTATTTAGGTTTTAAATTATGTTGAAATTTATTTCTATGGCCAAAGAACTGGAAGACTAAAGTGTCAACTTTATAGGCCATTTTAAGGAAAAAAATAATGAGTAACTGAATACAAACACTTATGAAGTAAACAAACATCAGGGAAGTTGTCTTTGCCTATGGATTTAATTTAGAAATAACACCACAAGGACACTTAACTCTCTGCATTAAAAAACATCAGAAAGAAAAGATTATAAAAAATAATAACAGAAAGAAGAATATCAATAACGCTTCAAGTTTCTACTTGATACGTATTTTGCATTGAAAGATGTGGATCATACTAAATTAAAATCTTCATTGGTACTATTTCCTCTACAATGTTCTAAATCATTACATACCATTGTTGTTAGTCTGATTCAGAGCTTCTCAGAATGTGTTTCTTCCCCTAATGTCGTGGTTTAACTCCAGTCAGCAATCCAGTACCACACAGCTGCTCGCTCTCCCTACCCAGGGTATAGGGAAGAGAATCCGGAAAAACAGAAAACTCATGGGTTGAGAGAAAAACAGCTTACTAGAATAGCAAAGGAAGAGATAATAATATATATATATTTATCTATATAAATAAAGATAATAATAATATATAGGGATAATAAAATATACAAAAACATACACAACGAATGATGCACAAATTCTCACCACCTGATGACCTGATGATTAATACAGCCCATCTCGAGCAGCAATCATGGAATGAAATCGAAAAGCAACCCTGGAGTGATTCTAAACAATGAGACAAAAAAAAAAAAAAAAAAAAAAAAAAAAAAAAAAAAAAAAAAAAA
>WHYT01000484.1:0-12570 GCA_009806455.1 Tetrax tetrax
GCAGAGCCGTGGGGTACAGCCGTGGGGCAGAGCCGTGGGGCAGTGCCGTGGGGTACAGCCGTGGGGCAGAGCCGTGGGGCAGTGCCATGGGGCAGAGCCGTGGGGCAGTGCCGTGGGTCAGAGCCGTGGGGCAGTGCCGTGGGGCACAGCTGTGGGGCAGAGCCGTGGGTCACAGCCATAGAGGACAGCTGTGGGTCACAGCTGTGGGGCAGAGCCCTGGGGTACAGCTGTGGGGCAGTGCCATGGAGGACACCATGGGGCAGTGCCGTGGGTCACAGCCATGGAGGACAGCCGTGGGGCAGAGCCGTGGGGCAGTGCCATGGGGCAGTGCCCTGGGGCTGAGATGGTCCCCCCACGATACCTGTCTATTCCAAATCAGGGAGCCCCCCAGCCGGGCTGGGGGGTCACCCTGTATCCCGCTCCGGGCTGGCGGCTGGGCTGTTCCGGGAAGTTTTTCCAAAATCTCTGGATGCGTTTCTGGAGAGCACGCGGAGCAGCCGTGGCCGAGCTGCGGCACTGGGGCGTTTCGGGGCAGGAAAGATGACAGCGAGCGTGCCGCGTTCACCGTCCGGGCGTGTCGCTTCGTTACGGGATGGATAATGGCGATACACTCGCGCCCAGGCATCCCGTCGCGTATTTCCCTCCGAGTCATCGTTGGGATTTCCACCGATTCCAGCCGGCGGACGGCACGCGGGCGGTGGCGAGCGCTGCCGGTTATTTTTGCATGGCGTTGCGCAGAGCGATTTCCCTCAGAATTTCTCCCTGGATTAGGATGCGGGCCTTAACTGCGCCTCCAGAATCATTCCTTGTCCTTTTGTACAATGCAGACGCTCATGGCCGCCCATTTGGATTTGATGGGATAACCTGATTATTTAATAGTTCGTAAATAAAAGTAATGTCTATATTTAGATAATTATATATAAGTGGAGGTGACAGAGAGCAAACCCTGAATCCTCATTTCACTTCCCCTTGCCTTGAAACCGCACATAAATACAATGGAATATTTTGTCTGAGCTAATTAAAAAATGCCCTTTCCATCTTATTAACTATATTTAACCAACCCAGTTGAAAGTCACTTAAAAAAACCCAACAATCAGAAATTGGAAAGGGGCTTATTAAAAAGTCAATCGGCATTGCCCCATTTGAGCCTGAGAGGATTGCGATTGCACAGTCCAAAAAAAATTCCCGCTTTTATCAGAAGCCGTTCGTACACGACCGCCGTCCGGATTCACCTCGGATGCTGCGCCTGGAGCGGCCGCTCGGTGTCATGCGGCAATTGCTCCTCCAGCCGGCGAGTTACCGCCTGCTCGCGGGGCGATGCGAGCCTTACAAGCTGCGGCCCCAAAATCTCCCTGAGCGGGAGATGTCTCCGTCGCCTGGCAGGGATTTAGGAAAAATCCTCACACGTCTGCTGCTGATCCGAGCGAACCGTGAAGCCTGGCGTTTCTCTCCGACCTGTCAAAGAATCCGGAAGCTGCTGCCAGAAGTTTGGCCTGGTGTCGTGGCTGAGCCTGCTCAGAAGTTGTCCCAGCGCCGAACGGCCTGGGAAATTCTCCGATTTCCATGTTCTGGCCCAAAAGTACGGCAGGAAGAAGAGCAGCAACACAGAACGCGCGTGCCTAGGGATGTGTGACCAGCCCGGCGCTCCGGTCCTGCCTGGCGCAGAGGAGCGGCTTCCCAAGCACATCTCAGTGTCACCAACTTTGATTTAGTTCATGATTTTAGTTACCAAAGTCAATATTTTCAGATTGGGTGACTGAGCCTGTCCTCATAGGAGAGGTGCTCCAGCCCTCTAATCATCATATTTCATCATATACTTTATTCTTTGCAACAAAAACAAAATATAGGGATAATAAAATATAGAAAAGAGTCGATACACAATTTCTCAGTACACCACGACCGATGTGGCCTGTCCTGAGCAGCGATCACGGAATGAAAAAAAAACCCCAAAACCGATGGCGGACCGATTCCGAACAGGGAGGGAAAAGCCAGCCAGCTCCCCGGCGCGGCCCCGCTCGTGTCCTGAGCACGGCCTTCATGGCACGGAATAACTTCTCGAGGCGGTTTGGGTCACGGCGCCGGCCGCGAGCCTCCCTGCGCCTTAGCGAAACCCGGGAAGCTGGGAAAAGCCCCTGGGAAAGGGCTCTTTCCACAACTCCCCACCTCGGTGTGTTCTTTGTCGGAGGGGAAGCCAAGGCGAGAAATGCCTCCTCTTCCTCTTGTTTTCCAGCCAGACACTTTGTGCTGGGCCGCTCCCGGCCTGGCTGGGCCCTCGGCCGTCGTGCTGGGGTTACAATCGCAGATACAGGTGCAAAATCCCGCTCCGGGGTGGATTTTTCTCTTGGTTGCACTTTATTTTTAAAAATGATGCCTGTAGTACAGACAGACTCCAGCTTGGCTGAAATTTTTGTGTACTTTAGCCGTGGTTTTGGGGGACGAGAGTGCAGGCTCCGACACATTGCATCCCTTATCCGATCAGTTAACTGGGTGCGACGATTTAAATTGTGACTGGGCTACGAAAGCGTTTCCTCCGAGTCTGAACGACCCCGAGGCCGGATTTAAGTGGAGTCAGTGCTTTCTGGGACCTGCCGTTTGTCTCGCGCAGACGTTAAAGCCAGGTCGTTGGAAAGAGACCGGCTTGTGACGCAAACCCGCGGGCGTTTGGCAGCATCCACGACGGGCTGCAAGGGGACGATCCCGTCCTTGGGTCAGGCGTGACCATAGTGCTCTTAAAAGTCTTTCAGGCTCGCCGTTCTTTTGACCCAAAATGTCTTGGTGCTTGAATCCGTTCTAATTTCAGCCTAAATTTATTTGTGTCCTGTTCTAGAGCCGATATTGCCCTATCGTTTCAACAGCTCGGCCTCTGTCCTGTCTCTTTGCTGCAAGAGAATCATTTTATCCTCTCCCCAGCTGCACGTTGCTGGCCCGAAGGCTGTTGCCGGACGCCCTTCCCGTTTTTCCGACCGTCCTGATGCCACTTCTACGTCCATTTTTGCAGACGCTGCGGTTTTGGTCCTGTGTGCACAGTGTTTAATGGAGACGTGGTTCTCTTGCTCATCGGAGCAAGGTCAACAAGGGTTTTAAAAAATTCTTGAATTAAAAATTATTTTCTTCAAGCTGTGCCTGCTGACAAAAAAAAAAAAAAAATCAAAGGAAAGAAGAGATGTTGTTTTAGAGGACGTGACGATGACCAGGTGATGCACACTTGGAGTTTCTTGTCATAACTGCAAGGTACTGAAAATTTTTTTTTTTTAAACTTTATTTTCCAATTCCATGTTCCTTTTCATTTTTTTTTTTTTTTTAATTTGTGTAAATTTGACCAGTAGAGGAAAGATCTGTTGTTGCTGCTTCTGTCGGTGTACCGCACTGGTAGGATACTTTTAACGTCTTTGAAGTTTGCGTTAGGAACGCGGCACTTCTCCAACACTGCTTATTTTCATCCTTTTGAGCCAAATTTGGTAGAAACAGGGGTTTTTGACAGGAGAGCTACATCAGCCTTACTGCTGAAGCTGAAGAAAATGTCATGCTCTTTAAATAACTATTTGCAATAAATTCAAACCTCAAATGATTCTACCTGATTTTTTTGGTATAGTAGTTGTAGTTTAGTAGTCGTAGTATAGTAGTTGTAGTTCTTAAAAAAAAAAGTATATACCTGAGGAATTTTAAATATTTTTTACATTTTTGGCAATGCCTAATTTTGTGTTTTCACGGGAAAAAAATTATCCGGTTTGTGTAATCTGCCTTAGAACAATGCTTTTTACATCACGCTGCGTGCCACGGTGATAGCGACGGCTTCAGGGACCAGAGACGGGGTATTTCCAGTCTCAAAACGTCGTAGTTATAAATTAATTAAGCAAGTTATCAAGAATAAAACCGACGAAACGCTTCTCCGTGCTGCACGATGTTCGGTACCTGCCGTAAGCCGTGTGAGGTCATCTTCACAAATGGACCAGCAGTTCCTCTGGCAGTTTATGGTGGAAACCAGGAATTTTGGTAGCGATTTTGGACGCAACGCAGAAATCTAATGTGAAAAATTAAAAGCTTGAGCATGCAGCAAAGCGAAGTACTTGTGCAGAAGGGAATAAAATGGTGGGGCTGGGATGGGTGAGCGCTGAAAAATATCTCCTGTTCAGAACTGGGGAAGGTGAGTGCAGAACGTTATGCTGACACCTTCATTTTATTTTCCCCAAAACCTGCAAAAGGGAGCTGCATCTTAATATATTCTGTCTTTTATTTCTATTTGCATTTTCTTGTTATGATGACCCCCGTTTTTTTTTTCCGATTGTGTTTCTCACAAACAGCCTACTCGTATTTTCTCCTTTTCCTGGTATTTTAACTGCCGTAAACTTTCCCTTCCGGCCGTTGCAGACGTAGTCCCATCCCAAATGATGTTGGAGCTCTTCACCTCTGGATTGCCAGCTCTGCGCCAGGTCAGGAACAGAATATTTCCATTTCCATTTCCACCATCCGGTGTCCGGTCACTGACCGGTGAGAGAAACCAGCGGTCGGCCCTGCTGCCGGTGACCGGGTTTTTCACAATTAAAAATCCCAACAGACCCAGTGTGAGAGCGACTGCGCCACACGCAGCTCCCGTGGATGGGTGGACTGAAAATCCCACTGGAAAC
Organism: Tetrax tetrax; assembly: GCA_009806455.1. NCBI lineage: Eukaryota > Metazoa > Chordata > Aves > Otidiformes > Otididae > Tetrax > Tetrax tetrax. Next base: position 4,626 of record WHYT01000484.1, read on the forward strand.
CTCCTGGTCGAGCCTCAGCAGACGGAAGGGAGGATGGGAAAATTTGTCAGTCTGGGCAGCTGGGAGACACGGTTTCACGGGGAACATTCCGTTTATAGAAAACTCGTTTTTCAAAAAGCAAACACCTGATAATTCTTGGCTGAAAATGACAGCTGCTTGTGAGAAAAGCGACTTCATTTTTTTCTTCCTGTGATGCGGAAAAAGCAGATATGGACATCCTCCAGAATCCTACCGGTCTTCCAAAGGCAGATATCCACCGGCGGTGCCGGTGGGTGGCAGCTGACGGCGATGCACGAACAGCGCGTCGCTCGGCTGAGAGGTGCTCTCTTTGGGGGCGTGGAGTTTTTGCCGTATTGCGATCGAGAGGTCAGCTCGGGCTGACTCGGCAAAGAACACGTTACGGATCAGTAGGCCACGTTGGAATTCTTCGGAGCGGCACACTTCTGAACGCTGCCTCCATTTCCTCTTTCAGGAGAACGGTCAGACGTGATTACGGGATCTGTGAGTTGGGCCAGGGTCTGAATTTCCATAATCTTCTGAAGGAGTTTGCCATCTGAACAAAAATCCAAGTTAAACAGAAAGGAAGAAAAAAAAACGCTACTGTAATATTAAAAAAATGCTATATTGAAAATTATTATTTGTAACTATAGTCTTTTATTTTAATATGGAAAAAATAAACAAATACTAACCATTTTAGGGCTTTATTTAATTTTCCTAAAGGAAAACTAGGCTTTTAGGATGATAATTTTGAGACAAACTAAAGAGCTAGGCCTTAATAAAGAGATGTAAGAAAATTTACAAAGAATTTAGGATCTGGTTTTCTAGCTTGCTAACACTGGTTTTGTTAATATTTTGTTAATATTTTATCTTTCTTCATTTTATTCTCTTTCTCAGTAACTGATTCTTCCGTGCGCCTGCTCCTCCTTAGTGCTTCGTCCTTTCCCTGAGTCGCTCAGGCTTCGCCGGCGTCTCTGCCGAGGTGCCCAGATGCTGTTCGTTGTTAACGATGATCAACAAAAGGAGAGACGGGTGTCGTGGAGACACGCTGACGCAACTCCAAATAAACCCGCTGTCTATTTTTCAAGCCTTATTCTCTTTGCATAGCTTTGCCGAAATTGGTGTTCTCTTACGATTCTGAGTGGCTTTCGTTAAAAAAATCCTTCATTTATTTCCGTTTAGGCTGTTCTGTGGTTGTTTCCTCTTCCGGCAGCTTCCGACTTCCCGAGCCTATGGATCACCCAGGCATAGGTGAATAATAATGAATAATTTTAATTATTTAAAACCAGTTTAATTCAGACATGGAAGAACGACAGGACTTTGTGACGCTGTGCTGATTTGCCTGAATGTTTTTCTAAACCCTTCATAAACATGTTGCGTTTAGGAAATTCTGAACACGAAGGTGAGGACGCTGGGTTACGGCACTTTTCATTTTTCATGTGAGGTATATTTGTAAAGAAGTCATCAAAGTTTTATTTATTTTATTGTAATTTAATTCATTTTTTGAAAGACCAGCGAGTAGGCCAGGCTTCAACTAAAACTAATCAGTAGTTTTGTTAATAGCAGTGATAATTAAAAAGGTGATGAAGACCAATTTTATGTAACGCTGTTAAGGGGGGGGAGAAAACAAAGGTATGGTGGGAATTTTAGAAAGAGGTTATACACTTTAACGAGGCGCGGGACTGAAAGAAAACGCCTCGTTGGTGGAAGCCAATGTTAATGTCCCAAGGGGCTGAGTGAGGGCGAGTCTGAAATGCGCGGAGGAGAAAAGAGCGTGGAGAGATACCAGAGATGGAAGAGAAGGGCTGTGAAATCAAACCGGTGAAAGTTCTGGAAAAAAAAATCCTATTTTCAACGTCAAGCACCTACGTTAGGGGAAAATTCTAACCAGTCCTGGATATCCTGCGCAGCGAGAAAGAGAGAATTCTCCTGGAGGTGATGGTAGCAGAGGGGTGATGGCCTCCGCGGCTGCGCTCCGTGTTCCGCCCCTCAGGAGCGGTGACGGGGGGTTCGTGCGCGCAGCCGTGCGGAGATGCGCCCTGACAGCCGGAGTCCGGGGAGCTCAAACAGCGGGAGACCGCGCTGCCGCTGCTTTTCATAGAATCATAGAACAGTTTGGCGGCCTGTGAGCAAAATTCTCGCTTCTCGTCCCCGGCTCTGCCTTTTGTGCACAGTTTAGACGTTGCGCATTTGCCGGAGTGCATTGACTGGTTTTCCTCTAACGTACACAATTACTTTAAACTGCCGAAACGAACCCTGGAAGCATTTATAAATCAAGCTGGGGTGGCCTCAGGGCACCGGAATCTTGCGCATATGGACCTGGCCCATATTCACGGCCTTACCTTTTCCAACACCTCTCTGGGACAGCTTCTGCCTAAGGAAATGCGAGTTCTCCGTAGGGCACGCGGGGAACAGCAGAGCGCCTGGATCTATTTTCTCAGTAAGATTTCTTGGGAGAATACTTCATCTGTGCCTGAGTGTCCGAGCCTAAGCCATTGCAAGTTTGTAAACCAGCTGTTCCTTTTTCCTGTTTTGGTTTTTTTTTTGCATTTAGAATTACCAAAGAGACCCGAAAATTCATTTTCCCATCTCATCCCAAGGACACAATCGTAGGTACCAACAAACGTGCTAAGAGATAGGACGTGGGAGAAAAGGCATTGCCAGGGAAGTGACCCTAAAAAGGCTTTGTGCTGTTCAACCTGGGGCGGCGACGCGGGAGCTGGGATTTCCTCCCGGGGAAGTCAGCGAGAGCTGAGCTGTCTCGTGAATCTCTTATGGATTAATGGAGAGCACCGAGGAGGACGCCGTCCCCAGCGTGCAGTTCTTGCATTCCCAAACACGCTGAGAAGACCGAAGAAACTATGAAGCAGCAATTAAAATGCAGATGCTGTGGCAAAATAGGTGGGTGGAGATAATACCGTTTACTAGACCGAACCAATACTGCTGGAAAAATGGAGAGCGTTTGGGACACGCGCACCTTTCACGCGTCTGAAGCAAGCCAGCGTCTCTGTCGGCCCAGCTGACCCAAGCAGGCGTGTTCCCCTCCGCCGGACGGCGATGGGATGGTGACAGCGCGCTGCAATGGGATCTCATAGAAACGAGAAGAGGATTTCAGTCGGACAGAAGTTAAAATATGACAAATGCTGCTAGTTTAAGGTAGGAACATGAGAAATAGCAATAGGTGTTTCCTACCAATAGATAATTGGTAGGAACATGAGAAAACATTCTACATGAGCAAACATTCTATGAAAAATGGCCCCATTTTAGTACTGCTGCCAGACCAATTACTTTACTCTTTCCTTTGGCATTACTGACAAAAATACCCTAGATTTACTGAAAATATCCCATTGCTTGACTGTTTAGAGAACTCGAGGTGACTGCAACATCTTTGAGCTTGCTATTGCTTGCGTGGAGCTATGACGGCTGTGAAGAGAAGCCAGAGGTGGATTAATTCCTCTGGGACATCGTCCTCGTGTCACGGAATGTTGGCCATGGTGCCTCAGCACGCACCATCCCCGGTGTTCGTCCTACAGCTGAGCCTCGTGCAGACCCTGGCCCCTCTTCACAGCTCCTTCTCGTTGGGTCGTTATCGTCTTCTTATCCTTGTGGAAGCCTGTCGAGACCGAAAAATGGTCATTCTTCAGGGAGTTTTAATTTTACTAGCATTTACAATTTTACTGGGTTTCTGCAAGTGTTGGCTGGGACACGATGAGCATTTTGCCACTTTTCTAAATAGTAAGGAGATATTTTTATCCTTTTAAATCTAGCTCCTTTCTGTGGCTGTCTACTCTTCTGTATCTGTATTTTGCAATATTCCCTTTTTTGGTTGCGGTTTTTCCAATTTAAAATTTAAAATATTGTGTAGAGAACTTGCAGTCTGAGCTTTTTGCTTTAAGTAAGGGAAGTAAGGCTTTAAGCAATCTGATTTAATATTTTCACATTGTAGGCTACATATTCTGGACTCTACATCGCTCATATCCATGAGAGAGAGATTTGGAAGATGAATAAATAAAATGCTGCCTCTGTTATTATCTCTTTTTTTTGGCTCTACCTGCTCCTGCGTGTCTGCCACCCTGCAGAAGGGGGAGGGAGAGCCTCCCGGCGTCATCTGCGCCTCGTAGGATCCGTTGGTTTTGCTCTGGTACCGCGGGATTCTTTGCGCCTCCCTGCCTCCTCGTTCACGTTTGAATCACGAGTCTCGCGGGGCGTCGAGTGGCAGCCGTTCTTACCCTGTCACATCACTGCGTGTCAGACAACACCTCCGGTTTTACGGTTAATTATATTTTGCAATGCTGTCATTCACAGAGGTTTTTAAGCATAAATTCTGTGGCTGCTGCTGGAAGAGCAGCTTTGTGGAGACTTCTAGAACTATTTCTGTCGTTTGTGGGTTTATTTGAAAACAAAAGCGGTCCAAGCAGATCGTTTCTGCCCGTCTTTGTTAAAGACAACAGGGCTTGTTTCCGTTCGGGGTTAGCGACTTGATGCGCTGGGCTGCGTAGGAGACGATTTGTCACAACCGGAGCAAATCGGCCCTTCTCAAGATCGGGTTCACATGGAGCGCACAAGCCGTTTCGAAGCTGCGGTGGAATTAGAATGTGAAAATCAGCCCAAAAAGGTGTGCTTGAGACTGTCCCCGTCCAACGGTGAGCAGGGCCGTGGCGCAGCGGTCGGGCGACACGCGCGTGTCCAGGCCTGCGCAGAAAGAGCCAAGGGAGGAGATGTCGTTCCAACGGCAGAACCGTGTCCTAACGGTCTCCGCTTCTCGCTCTGTTCTCCCGGGCCCGCCGTGTCTATGCCTCCCTTCCTTCAAAGTACGGAAAGTTTAATTCTGGGCCCAAACGAGCTCAGATGTGTGGAAAAAGCCGTTATAACTCTAGTTTTGAGCGTGCGTTCCTTCCAAGCCTGCCATTCTGCACCGTTCCACAGGGTGTCTCCACGGACTGTAAATCCTTGGAAGGGATTCCGAAGCCGGTTCCCTTCCCATCCAGCCTTCCGTGTTCTTTCCTTCTCTCTGCGCGCACACTCTTAACGCACAGCCCGTGCCTGATCTTCCTGTGCACCCTCGAAGGTCTAAAGCCGCTTACTTTGAAAGCTAGGTTTGTTTTTTTTTTTTCTGACGGAAAGTGACCTAGGAAACGAATAATTTTACATCGTTTTCGGTAGTTAAGACTGTCAGGAGAAGGTGATTTTATTTTGAAAGGCTTTGAAGGGAAGCCGCGGCAACTACGTGACGCTGGGACGTCCCTCAGGAGCTGCTGGAGGCTTGGCCTGGCAGAGCCCGGGATGGCCTCGCCCAGAACCCCGCTTTCAGGAGAAATTCCACCCCGACGACCTCCAGAGCCGCCTTTCGACCCGGACCCTTCTGTGATTGCATGGTGGGGCTTGTTACCTGGCTTGTAAATCCAAAGGTCTGCAATAATCTGGCTTTCAGGAGAAAAATGAAATACTGCTTTTAGTGAGTTACGGTGATGAGGACGCACGGCGCAGAGGTGCACGGCAGGCAGGCACGACGCAGAACGAGTGTGATACGTGAAAAGTCATCCAGTCAGGCAAAGGGAACTCTTAAGGCAACCCTCGCTTTGGCAGGAACGAAAAGCGAAGTGATTCGACCCATTAAACTAGCAAAACACTCCGCTCTGGGGAGACCCCCCTGCAGCACTGCGTCCAGCTCTGGAGCCCCCAACACCAGAAGGCCGTGGAGCTGTTGGAGAGGGTCCAGAGGAGGCCACGCAGATGCTGAGAGGCTGGAGCAGCTCTGCTGTGAGGCCAGGCTGGGAGAGCTGGGGCTGTTCAGCCTGGAGAAGAGGAGGCTCCGGGGAGACCTCAGAGCGGCCTTCCAGTGCCCAAAGGGGGCTGCAGGGAAGGTGGGGAGAGACTCTTCAGCAGGGCCTGGGGTGACAGGACGAGGGGGGATGGGTTTAAACTGGGAGAGAGGAGATTCAGACTGGATGTAAGAAATATTTAACGCTGAGGGTGGTGGAGCACTGTCCCAGGTTGCCCAGAGAGGCGGTGGATGCCCCATCCCTGGAAACATCCCAGGCCAGGTTGGCCGGGGCTCTGAGCAACCTGATCCGGTTGGAGATGTCCCTGCTCCGTGCAGGGGGCTGGACTGGGTGGGTTTTGAAGGTCCCTTCCCACCCAAACTACTCTATGATTCATGAAAAGAAGGCATTTCAGAACATTTTTTGGGCTGCGGTCTGATCGCTTTAGCAGTTTATTTTGTGAAACTGACATTTTTACGGCTCCTCTGGGCAGCAGAATGTTTCGCTTCCCGGAATCTGAAACTGCTCTCAAAGCTCCCTGCAAGCGTCCCCGGCAGTGAAAGTGTTTCTGGTTTACGACTCCGAAAGACGTTGTGCCACTTACTGCAAACTTGATAAGATGCTTCTGAGGGAGGCAAAGAAAAAGAAGAATCCCAAGAGTTTTCCCACGCTTTCTCCCGCCCTTCTTTTCTTGTTTTATCCGCATGAGCCCATCCTACGGCTGCACTGCTCCAGGTACCAGAGCTTCTCTTCAGAAGATCTGAACGCTTCTGGAAGGAATTTCACATCAAACGTACCGGTGTAACGCTGGAAGAGAGAGGGAAGGCTGTCGCCTCAGGTGGCATCGGACGCTCTTTCCCGCTGTTCGTTACCAGGAAAGATTTCTCCGTCTGAAACACAAATGTTTTAATTAGCTGGTTATATGTTCTCAGCAGATGTTGCGGTAATTGAAGATCCAGGGACACCGTGCTGATTATTTTGCAGTATAATTTTGTGTGAAAACATTTCTCAGTGCGTCTCTACAGAAAAAATCTGCAAAGTGGCAGGAGCCACGTTCGGGAACGCACACGTCGACAGTGGTTTTGTAAAGCAGAGTCTAAAAGTTGAATTTGCTTAAAACTGACCTTGTTGTTGTGCTGCTTTCTTATCAGGTAGTTCCTAATGAGCTTATTGCAATGGCAGAGAGATACAAACAATTTCAAATGGGAAAAGACATGGAGAAGTACAGAAAAAGCCTTCGGAGGAAGCGCTCAAAATTACCACTGAGGGTTCTGAAACCAAGCGCGTGCTTGTAGTCAGCGCCAGCGTCCACGGGCTCCAGCTTAGAAGTTTATTTTCTCTAATTGTTTTCTGTACCTGTCCCATTTAAATAAAATACATTTTAAAACGTAGCTTGGAAAAGAAAACTGGAGTCACTTCATATAGAAATAAATCTAGTTTTGCACATGGACGCTGTTTCCACTTAAATTAACTTCATAATTCTTTCTGGTGTGACGTGCGCAATTCCTAAAGCCATCACCCACTGGTTAAAAATAAATATTACGGGCTTGTTCTTCCTCTTCAAAGAAATGTGGGAACCAGTTTTTATTGGAGTGAAAAATCCCATTTACTCCTCCTGATCCCGTTCAGCAGTTCTTTTCTCATAACCTTTTTTTTTTTTTAATTTTGTGGGTCTACTGCAAGAGAAGAAACGACGGTGTTTGTCACTTGTAAATCACGGTGGACAGTGGGCAGACGATCCCCAGGGCCTCCCTCAGCCCGAGAGGAACCCTCTGAATAAAGAAATAAAATCCTGGAGATCGTCCTCATCCCAAAATCCTGAGCCACGCAAACCAGGAGCAGCCTGAAACTCCTCTTCCCACGTTCACCACGCGCTGTCGCGCGGCGGGACGGGCGTAAGCGCGAGCCCCGCGCACGGCCCCGCTCTGCCCGCTGACGGGCGGTGGCAGCAGTGACCAATTCCTCTCCTGAGCCCCCCACGTCCCTCAGCTCCCCTCGGAACCCCCGAAGCCATTTAAACCTCCCAGAGACCTCTCAGCCACCCCCCAAAACCCCTCAGCCCCCACCAGAGCCCCCTCAGCTGCCCCACGGCCTCTCAGCCCAAGCAGAAACGCCCCTAAGCCCCCTCTGAGGCCCTGTGGGAGCCCCCCACAGCCCCCAGAACCCCCCGAAACTCCTAAACCCCG
>WHYT01000485.1:0-12881 GCA_009806455.1 Tetrax tetrax
TGTGCTATGGTACAAAATATTTCTTTCTTTTATATGAAATAAAGTGATTGTTTAGTGCTCATATTATTTAGTACTTCCTTTCCGTCCAAAGGAAGATGCAGTCCCTTCCCTAGGATCAGGGATGAAGTCATTACAGAGAATTAACTACTTTGCTTTACATTTTATTTCTGCTTCATTGCATGCATATGCAAAACACGTTTGCACACATCTATAGGCAAACTATTTGTTGCTTCAACAAAAATTAAGAAATGAAAAATACTACTTGATTGGAAGTGAAGAAAATGAACCTTCAGCAGCATCTCAACACACAATTATCCTTGAACATCCATTCATTTGAAAGAGTGATGTACAGTACTGACTTTTGGTTTTTAATATACTATGCAAGTATTTTCTTTGGTAGCTATCAGAAAGAAAAAATCTAAGCAAAAATTCAGTATAGTATTTTACAGAATAGATATTAATTAGAATTGCTTATGTAATTAAGTTTGGGTATGCCTCCCCTTGACCCTCTATTCGAAATAAGGCTTGGAAATGAGCAAATATTATCTGTTCTTGGCAAATCCTTCCTAGGGATTACATGATGCATAAACTAACAAAAGTTTATCTTTTCTTCTTTCTGAGAGAGGAAATAACTAGAACAACATTAAAACATTAATGTGGCATTAAAGAATTCCGAATAAATTTAAGAAATTGAAAGATTAGGATTCTCACAACAATATAAAATCACCATTAAGTTTTAAGTATGCAGATCTTATATGCAGACCACACATAAAATTCAGAATACTCTGTGTTTGCAGCATAATCTGTTTATTTTAAAAGATAATCTAAACATAGTCAACATAAAATTTTGTATGCAGCACCATATTATTCCTATTTTTTGGGATGCCATAGTCACAAAACAAAGCTAGACAAAATTTGTACCAATGCAACATAATTTAAATGAAAATACCTAAGTGAGTAACTGAGATACACTTGGAATGTGCTAAGTTTTACACCAGTAAAAGGTAAAAATATATTTAGTACTTGTAGTCTGAAAGAGTTTGATGGTCACTGGAAAATGGCAATTTGGGAATATGTCTGTTTATTTCTGCAAACTTTGAAAGGCAATGAGTGAAAGCTACAGCATAAATTCAAAACTAGGAAGTTACCAAAGAAGGCCTCAGAGGAACTAATGACTTTGTTATTACTCACCTTTTTACTGGTGCTTCTCAAGAATCCATTTAGCAAGATTCACACCTCTAACAGTTGAAAACTATTCTTTTTAAAGCTTTACTATGACTGATTCCTTGCCCCCCTGTTTTTTTCTTACTATTTTGCACATGCTGATGCCAGTTAGCAAGGCCTATTACACACAGTGTGGCAAATTCCCTTATTCCGTATCATAAATGCTAAGAGAATGACAGTTCCATCACTGCTAGTACAAATTGAATAGTTCATGGCATTTGACGTATTAATTGTATGATGGCATTTCATATGCAGTTAAAAGTTTTTCTCCTTTGTATGTATGAACAAGATTCTTCATACATGTTATTTTAAAGCATACAGCCTCCCTCTGTGTTTAGGATGGTATGAACGTTTATTAGTTACAGGACCTGTAGAGAAGAGTTTCTCTAGGCGGCTCTCTATGAAATTCAGTAAATTCAGTATCACCATCAGGAATTTATTTTATTTTAAACCAAGAAAACAATTTATGTATTTGGATCAGGTCATCTTCCTTGTATTAAAATAAAACCAAAAATAACAACTAAGGCTTAAGACTGCCAAACCCATTGGTGTCCTAGTTTTCAATTTGTACAATTAAAATTATGCAACATTTCTCTATCTCTTCAAAGATGCAGTGAACTCTGTAAGACTTAAGTATCATCATCTTCCCTGAGCACTGTCATATTTACAAGGTACAGTGACTACCTTCAGACTCAACTGTTTACTTAGTTTTTTTCCTGACAATGAGACTATTACTCTTCTGCTTGTAAGTGTCCTGAACATGTCTTCTCTTGTCCATAACTTATCACTTTTAAGGGAATATAAAGCCTATAGAATCATAAACTCTTTCTTAGTTTTAGGAAAAAGTATTCTTAGGCCAGTAGTTGATACTGCAAAGAAGCATAAGCTTAATTCTTTTTAATTACAGGATATATAAGTTGTTCTAAATAGTTTATATTATATAGTACCCATGGCATTTGTTGCCTTCCAAATGCAGTGGAAAACAGGCCTACATAGAAAACTTAATAATATGTTTGTCATGATGGCCCAGATTTGAGAATGCATTTAAACTCTTACCTTCTGTTGAGATGGGAATCCTCACTTCTCACTGGAAATCAAAACAGCAGCTAGTGGCAAAACAATAGCAGCTAAGCAAACATTTTACTGAACATTGACCCGCATGTTGTGCACTTATGCTCTATGCATGCTTCTCAGTAAATGACTACTGTGCGTTTTGGCTGATTTGGAAGTATCTGGTTTACCTCAGGTATAGCAAATCATGGTGTTAGTGGTGACAGTTCTCTGGTTCAGGTACTCTTCATCCCAACCACACTGCAAAAGCAAAGAGTAAAGATGGAAGACAATCCAACAGCAAAGAAAGATATCCAGAGCCTGCTTGACAAATGACACATCCTCAGTTCTTCAGCACTATCGAGCCCCTTTTTGATCCTACGTGTCTTAAGATACCAGATGTTTGGTATTCACTTCTTTCCTACTCATAAGTCCTCTAGCTAATCCTAACATTCCCCATCCCTCAGTACTTCCAGGGCTTTTTGTCTCTCAACAATATGTTCAGTAACTTCCCAGTTCCCAAAGCAGTCTGGATGGCATTTCAGCTGTTTATAGATAGATAGCTCTTGTGCTGATTAACCTGGAACAGACAAGGGCTATGTTCTACTCACCTTTCCTTTGATGGACACACAGCTCTGGGGTTTTGTCCTCTGCCAAGTGTCTGATTGCCCTAAAACTCTTCACAGCTGAGGAAGCAGACATCACGAACAGAAAGGTCCAGACCAATAGGGCATTGCACCATTGACATATGAAGAACAAAACAGTAAGAGGTGAACAAATAAACAGAAAAGAAAAATATGCATTTTATTTTTAAGCAATTCAGAACATTTAGAGACAACAAAGAACCAGTAGACCTAGTAAAAGGAAAAGTTACACAAAATCATAATACATGCATCTCTGTCTCTTCCCTCTTAGTGGAACACAGTCTGCAGAGTCTCTATAAATCATAGAATAGTTTGGGTTGGAAGGGACCTCTAAAGGCCATACAGTCCAGCCACCCTGCAAGAAGCAGGGACATCTCCAACCAGATCAGGTTGCTCAGAGCCCCATCCAACCTGGCCTTGAATGTTTCCAGGGATGGGGCATCCACCGCCTCTCTGGGCAACCTGGGCCAGTGCTTCACCATGCTTATTGTAAAAAATTTCTTCCTTATACCCAGTCTGAATCTACCTCCTTCTATTTTAAAACTATTACCCCTTTTCCTATCGCAACAGGCCCTGCTAAATAGTCTCTCCCTGTCCTTATAATCCCCTTTTAGGTATTGGAAGGCTGCTATAAGGTCTCTCTGGAGCCTTCTCTTCTCCAGGCTCAACAGCCACAACTCTCACAGCCTGTCCTCATAGGAGAGGTGCTCCAGCCCCATCTTCATGGCCATCTCTGGACTCCCTCCAACAGGTCCACATCCTTCTTATGTTGGGGGCTCCAGAGCTGGACACAGTACTGCAGGTGGGGTCTCACCAGAGCGGAGCAGAGGGGCAGAATCACCTCCCTCAACCTGCTGGCCATGCTCCCCTTGATGCAGCCGAGGATGCAGTTGGCTTTCTGTCTATCCATAGTCTATCTTCACCTCGAATACTGCATACAATTCTGCAGCTTCCACCTCATCTCAGTAAAAATAGAACTGGAAGAAAATTCAGAAATGGTCAACAATGATGAAGGCATAGAAATGGAATTTCAGAACAGTGAGTTAAAATGGTAGGAAAGTAGTTTTTTATTAAAAGGGCACTGCTTCTGTTTATGTCAAGGCTGTCTAGATAATAGAAGTAGGCAAACAAAGTCTCAGCTCTCTCTGAATTCAGTACAGATTATTTCCCCTGTGTATTTGCATAGCTTAGTTGGTGATATGTGAATGAAATAATTATCAATGAATTTGTTATTGCAGTAGAACAGGCCTACTGCCTTCCCTGCCTGCAGGGCATAGCTTCATGAAAACCTTTAGGCAAAAGGAAAAGTGGTATTGAAGTCTCTTTCCCTGGCAGGATGGAACTGCTAGTTTGAAGCTGTCTGCTATCACATCACAAAATCATAGAATCAAATAGGTGGTAAAGGACTTCTGCAAGTTTGCAGTCCAACTTTCTGCTCAAGGCAGGTCCCAGTCAAGCAGGTTGCTTTGGGCCACATCCAGTTGAGTTATGAATGGCGTTTCCATAGCTTCTCAGGGCAAGCTGCTTCAGTATTTGACCGTCTTTTGTAAAAAAAAAAAAAAAAAAAAACCAACAAAATTGTTTGCTATCTTGAATTTCCCATGTTGTAACTTGTGCTTATTGTCTCTAGTGCACCTCTGGGAAGAATCTGGCTCCATCTTTTCTACACCTTTCCATTAGGAAGCAGTAGAGAGCAGTATGACCTCCCCTCACGATCATCTTCTTTAAACCTGAGGAAATCCAGCTCTCTCAGCTTCTTCTTGTACATCATGAGCTGCAGCCCCCTGAACAGTTTGGTGGCTTTCACTAGCCATGCTTTAGTATGTCAATGCCTTTCTTAAAATGAGACATAGAACTCCAGGTGTAGTCTCACAAGTGCCAAGTAGAAGAGAAGAATCACTTCCCTCTAACCTACCGGTTATACTCAGCCCAGTATACAGCTGGACACATTTGCTGCAAGAGCACACTGTTCGCTCACATTCAACTTGTCCACCATGACTCCCAGCTCCTTTTCTACAAAGCTGTTCTCTATTCAGTCAGTTTCCAACCTGTCCTACTGCACGGGGTTATGCCAGCCCAGATGCAGGGCTTTGCATTTGCCTTTGCTGAACTTCATGAGCTCCCTAACAGCTCATTTTTCCAGTCTGACTAGGTCCACCTGAGTAGCAGCCCTGCCCTCCAGTGTATCAGCCACTCCCCCGTTTCATATCACCCACAAACTTACTGAGAGGTCACTCTATCCCATCATCCTGGTCATTACATCAGCTATTTCAAGAATCCAAGTTGATGTAACCTATATGAAAGAAAGCAAGTCAAACATCCTTCCATTTACACTGGAGATTTCAAATTTTCTTTTACAAAAATGCAAGATTTGCATTGCTAAGTTTCTTCTTCCCTAGATATAAAAATTAAAAGTAGCCCTGGGTTCCACAAGAAGCAGGCAAAGGGCGCAAATGCTGAAATGTAGAACTTGACTTACAGTGTGTAAAAAATCTTCTAGAAGGCAGAGATGACTGTCAAGCTAAGCAAGCCAGAAATTATTTATAGAGTCCCTTCCCAGAATCTTCCGGTCTGTGGCTTTGGTCAAAGATAGATGATATATTTCCATGTCATAAACATGGACAGAGTTGCATCAGTATATACGTGGTACTCCAAGAATATACTTGCAAACTTGTTATTTGCCTGAGTGATTGTATGAACAGGATGGACTTTGTACTAGTAGCCATGATATTTAAGGAGCAGAGAATAGAATCTGTAGCAGAACAAAACAAAATTAAAAAAAAAAAAGATGAAAAAAGAAAACTGTAGGAGTAATTTAGCTCCTCTGCATACATTATAACTGCAAACTAGTTTCAAGAACATTTATGTAACAACAACCTTACCAGCACACAACTGTCTGTTATGGGCAGCTACGCGCTAGCACAGTACTTTTGCAGAACGGACAGAGTAATATTGCTGCCAAAGAGCATATAAAGGACAATGCTACAAACATGGTTCCCAAAATTATTTCAGAACATTTTATGCTACTCATGGGCTTACTGTTACTAAAGCCATTACAAGTTATACTATAGGATGGCCTAGTCTTAAATCAAAGTTGGATTTTTTTCTATATGCTAGAAATAGATTTGAGATATACCAAGTACATTGGAAAATACTATAAAATGGCTTAGCAGAGTGTTTTCTAATCTTCCACATGGAGCTTGTCTCTCCATAGTACACATTATAGCTTTTGTAATTTTTGGAGCAACATTCCCAAGAACATGAGCTGAAGAAAACATTGGTATACAGGAAGCATTAGTTATGAAAAGGAAATAAGAGAAGATGGAAAGACATGGAAGAGAGCCTGCCAAACCTCTAAAAATGGGAAAAAAGGCACCGAATGTTTCCAAACAAATACTTGAGTAAGTAAGGCTGGGGATTTTAATGAAGACAATGATAAAGAAGTTGATTGTGTATTACTTGGACATTCAGTATCTGAAGGAATATACATTTGTAAGGATGTATTACAGGCCAAACCTGCATCCCAATCTGATGTTTAAGAAAATATGGGATAACTTAGAGACATTTGCCAAGTATAGCCATCAAGTAAGTACAGGCAGTTGACTTACTGCTTGGAAGCCACTCTTCAACTCTAATTATTCTGATACCTTCACAGTGAGGCATGTGTTTTCCTTCCTTATTCTCCTCCAGGAGCCAGTGCCACAGAGAACCCAATGTGGGACTAAGCTGGGATGCAGAACACCAAGGTGCAGTTCCCCAGCTCTGCTACTGCCATCATATAACACCTTGAGCAAATCACCCTGCCTCCATTCCCATTTCTAACAATGGGAAAATAATTTATTTCACCATTCTTTATTAGTGCATTAATTCAGTGGGGCAGCAAATATGTTATATACCTTATCACGTACTTAATGCAGACAGACCCTAATTTTGTAGGACTTCACTTAGATACCCACAGACTGTAGTATTTCTATCATCATCATCATCTTTACTACAGTTCTTCATAGCAGCTAAATGCGGAGTATATACAAATTTGAACAAAGTAGGTGGTCAGTGCTTTTTCATTTCTTAGTAAAAATAACTGCTCTTACTAAATAAAAAGTGTTAATGGAACCAGCTTCTTCTGTTACTAGAAAAATACAGCTTTGCAGCTGTTTAGTCAGCAGTAAATATACTGTTACGCTGCTCTCAAAATCACTACCTTCACCTGCTCACAGGCAAGTGGATAACTTGCACTTAGGTTAACCATATTTTAGACCATTCTACCACTTTCCATCAACATTTTAACATTTTAGATTAATATACTCTATCCTGTGTGTACAGAATCACACACAGACACTGAGAAACCAGGCTTTTACAACTAACTTAACAAGTTTGTCCATAATATTGTTATGCCATGAGAATGTTCCTCAGTACAATTGTATGTCTCAATTATATTAATCTATTCCTCAGATTTAAAAACAACTTAATTAAAGCAACCATTGATCACATGCAACTTTGAGTTTGAGTAAGTATATTTGAAAAGCAAATGCTTCTCCCCACCCTGCCCAGCTCCAACTGACAGAAAGAAAGAACTCGTCAGAAAGAAGGAAAATGCTATTTGTCACAGACAATTTATACCAGTTACCAAGTGCTTCACTACAAAAAGTGAATATGACAGGTCTGCACTGCCACATAAGGTTTTATTTAAAATTTTAAAGGAAATTTAAAATCTCTTTAAAAAAAAAATCATTGTAATCCATATTAACTTCCAATCTATTACTAGTGTATTTTCTTAGCCATATGCCATGGTAATTAACTGGACAACCTAACTCCTTATCAATAAAAGTATTTCCTTCTATCAGATTTCTCCCCCTTCGCTCCAATTTCACTAGATGTTCTCCTTTGAACTTTTACTACAAATCATAGGAAATAGAACTCCTGACTTGCATTCCTTACTTCATTACTTCATATAGTTTTTGTCACTTCACATCTTTGTCTCCTTTCTAACAGAAGGAGCTGTAGTCTAAACACTTTAGTCTCACTTGATTTTTCAATGGTTTTAAGATTATTTTCCTTCCTTCAGATAAAAACATATCAACTGCACTAATCCAACATCAAGTGCAGTAACACATTGCATCAGTCAGTCTCCTGAAGAACAAACATGAAATGTAATTCATATTGCTCCCCTGGATACTGTTTTCATTGTCATATCCAATGGTATGCTGGATGGGATACTGTTCAACTGGAAGTTTCACTAAACTGCTGTTGAACATTATTAAAACGTTCTAATAGGTGTGACTTATTGACCGGAAGAGTCAGTAAACAAATGCAGTATAAGTGACAGTATGAAAATAGAGTAAAGGTAATTAGCAATGTGACTCCATGAGTAACAGGAAAATTGCTTTGACCCCGTTGATGGCAGTAGCAATAAAATCTTTTAAAAAAAAAATTAAAAATCTATCCCAAATAGATGAGTTTTCTATTATGACTTGTACATTACCAAGACTTCTCAGGGTCATCGACAACACTTATGGTTGCACAGATCCTATTTCACTAGTATTCTAATCCACCTCTGCCGGGAAACACAGTGATAGCTGTGGTCCACTATGTTCACGACACCCAAAAGGCAGGGACAGAAAGACTAGCTGGCAGCGTACCATAGCATAATGTATCAGAAGCTACTTCGTATCAATCAGCAGGAAGCCACGGTCACACACCAAGCCCCCAACAACTTTCATCCCTTTGCAGAATACAAGCTCTTGAACTGGAAATCCTGCTTTCTTCTGGTTTGTCAAGTTCACACCATGATCCCTTCTGCTTGTTCAAGCACTGTGCAGTTCTGACTGGGCTAACATACCATTTCTGCTGTTCTGCATGCAGTTGCACAAAGGCATATCAATATCCTACCTTAAAATGATGTGCTTCCACATTTATCCCACACTACCTTAACTTCAGCGCCAACACAAACATTTCTTAGAGTGTTGATTAATGAGAGCATAACAAAAACACCTGCGTGCTTTTTGTCTTTTGGAATCAGACCACATACTTCTCTTCTGATTAAAGAGGAATGATGTAATGCAGAAATTGGAGTATTTTAATACAAAAGTAGAATTATCCTTCAGTATGCACATAAAAAAAAAACCCAAATATTTTATTTCTTTGATGAAAATACCCTTCCCTTCAGAAAAAAAAACCCCAAAACTACCAGCTACTGTGCAGTGGTAAGAGGACTTGACCAAGAACAAGTTATTGGCAAGTCCTGTAAAAAAACCTGATTTTATCTCTCCTTCCTTATCCTAGCAGTGTAGGTCTCAATGGGATCCCATGGAGGTCATATCCTGGAATGTAATAATGCAGGGGAAAAAAAAAAAAAAAGAAGACGACAAAACAAAACACACCCCCAAAAAATCAATACCCCAAACTTCAGCAGTCCTGATTGCTTGAACAACTGACAGGAAATGCACTGGATTTAGTGCAATAATAAAAAGTCTGATGAAATACTTGGAACATACGAGCAAGGAAATAATCACATAAAAGCAAGCAGTACTGTCTGTGTGTTGAGAGAAGCAATGGAACTGTGATTGCAATGTGGCATCTAGTTGTAGGTTTTACAAAATAATACAGGACTTGAAAAGGAATGGAAAAAATACATGAAAATTACAGAATGTACAAAAAATTACTCAGTCTAAAACTCTATTGGTTGTAGGAAGGTTAAAAAGTTACTTTGATCAAGTTACAAATATCCGTAATCACTTCAGCAGTTGGTTGGTCTTTAGCTCTCCAAGAAAAGTAGCAACTAGGAGATGAATTTTGGCAAATTCAGACCACAGGTACAGCACGTGTATTCAGCACTGGTTATAACCAACCACTGGAATAATTTATAACACAGTTTACTGCCGTCTTAGCTCATCAGATCTAGATTAAATTATCTAGAACGTGCTGTAAGTCAAAGAGGAATTATAGCTACCAGAGCAGGAAAGTCCTGGAGGAGCAGAGGCCCCCTCACCAGAGACCCGCAGACGACCCGACTACAGGGCTCCCTCTGCGTCCGCACGGCGCTTCGCTGCCCGAGTGACGGGTCCCAGCGCTGCCCAGCTCTTCAACGGGCAGCTCCTCCCTTCTGGCCAGATGGACAGCACAGCGTGGTCCTCAGCTCCGGCTGTGGGGGACCCGACTCGGGGCAGAGCGCAGCCTTTTATAGGCGGCACGCAGCTGCCCCGGCTCACACCTACACGCTCCGCTCCCGCAGCACGGCGCTCCTGCCAGCAGCCCGCAGCCCTGCCTGCCCCCGGGAGCGGCGCGCACCCGCCCGCCGCGCTGCCCATGGGACCCCGCCGCGCGGCGCTGCCCCTCCTGCTGCCCCTGCTGCTGGCGGCCGGTGAGTAGAGCGGGCCCGGGACCGCGCTCAGCCTGGGGCAGGCGGGGTGCCGGCCCCGGCCGGGCGGTGCAGCGGGGAGCCGGACCCTCCCGGCGGGGACGCGCTGGCTCTGCTGCGGAGGGACCGGGCTTGGTTGGGTCTGGGGGAAGGTAGGAGTGGGGCGGGTGGAGAAGAAAGAGCGTTAGATAAACGATCGTGGCAGGTGAACGCCTTCGCGGGTTGAAAAGTAGTACTGAGCGAGACTGCCTAGTGCGCCCGGGCATAACGCGGGAGTAACTCACCCGAGCGGAAAATCCCGAGCGGCTAACAGCTGCCGATTGCAGCTGCACCGACAGCCCTGCGTTTCTCAACTGAATGTGCAACGTGAGGGTTTGGCTGGAGGATCTCTCATTAAGTTTTTTTAAGTTAATCAGTAATGTCCGAGTGCGTTAAGAAGTTCAGTATTTAAAAATCAGACTGCAGATTGCATGTGTAATAGTAATCTTCCTACAAAGCCAGTACCTTCACCCCACACTGAGTACTAGCGCTATCTCAGAGCGCCTAACTTACAAAGCAGTTCAAAAGCTAGGAACTGCTGGAACTGGGTTATTCTGAAAGAATGAGTCAATCTTTATGAATAAGTTATGATGTGAGAATGTAATTAAAGGACCCCTGCCTCATACCTGAGCATAGCTGACTACTCACTTTGTAAGTATTTAATTTTTTTAGTCTCTTATTTCCTATTTATTAAGCAGTATTAAAGACCAGTTGTAATAATTTACAGTCATTTACAGTCAGAAACCTTCATAGGTTTTCTGAGATATTCATCAGTATAGTATCTGAATAGACTTCTTTCTTTCACACCTGTGAAATTGTTATCATCTCTCTTTTTCAGATAGGTAGGTGGGCTAACACAAAAAAAAAAAGCATTAATTAATTTTAGGTTCCTGTGGTGACACGCTGGAACCCAATTTTACCTACGACTACTTAAAATTATGTGGAACTTCAACTACTTAAAGCCTGGCTCTCACTGAGTATTGCACTAGTTTGGTACTCCAACAAGAGGATATTTAACATACTATTAGTATAGTCAATAGGTATTGTTCTAAGTGATTAAACTAACCTCACGCTGAACCTCTGTGGCAGCTGTAAGAATAAAATCCAGTTTCCTAGAATAGCATTCACATGCCTTCATTAGAGATTCTCTTTTGCTTTCTAGCACTTTTAAAAAACACTCTTACAGAGCTTCCAAATTCACCAACCCAAATCCTTCAAATAGAAGGATCTTAAGGACAGGAGCCTCAATTCATTCTTATAACAGACTGTGCACAGAATGAAGCAGGGTCTGGGGGTGGGGAAAAAAGGTAATCGCATGATTAAAGACCATAAGGCAAGGTGCTTGCATAATGGGGCCAACTTAAGATCCCACCAAGCTCACTGCCCTAATTCCAGCTGCTGACCTCAGCATGCCCCTATTATTCCTTCTGCATTTTGATCATCCTCCAGATTTCATCCCTTGCACAGCACAAACCTCGGCAGGAATGTTAAGGAAAGCAATGCGAGACTGTTTCACTGCTTCTGCCAGCCTAGAGAGATCATTACAGAGAGCCCGGCTTTGGTCCGATAGCTCCGAGTTAGGCATCACAGTCACCCAGTCCGTAGGCAGTTTCTCGGTATGTGCTCCTCAGTACCAAAATAGGCAAATTTATCCTTTCAAAAAATTTAAATGGGACCACAGTTTGTGGAGACAGCACATCAGTAGTCTGGGCAGCAAGATGAGGTGAAAAAGGCCATTCCTGATGGTTTATGAAATAAGAGGGAACAAATCTAAGCAAAAAAAAAAAAAAAAAACAAAAAATCTCTAATGCACACAGTTCAAAGGTTTCCACTTCTGGCAAGATCTTGGAAATGCATCAGAAGGCCTACATATTCCAAAGTTTCAAGTTCTGAACTACTGCAGCACTGTGACTGTACAAAGGAAATATCACTATAGGAAATCTTACATGTATTTAACATAAAATAAAAAATATTTCTGTAGCCTCAGTGTTTGAAGGAATGGCTTAGAATTTATTTTAAAACCCACAAAACATCATAGACTGTATTAGATGCTAATGATTAATGTAGCTCGTATCATAATTATACAAAGCTGGGCATCTCAATAAAAATAGGTATCTGTGAAAATAATTATTAATGTTTGCATTGTGCCCACTGCAAAGAGTAAAATGTTATGGGAAATATGACCTTTCACAAAAAAAATTGTGTTTCTAAATTTTTTTCCTGCCTCTATTGAAATTTAAGGGACTAGATTTTTAAGCATTATTGTAAGCTATTCAGAAAACTAGGGGAAAAAAGGAGATTAGGAAGGTATAGTGCAAAACAGCTTGAGCTTGCAAAGACATAATAATGTACAGCATTTACCACAATCTGAACTCTCAAGAACCTACACAGGCAACAAATCAAGACAGTGCAACGATGTTCAAACTCTCCAAAATCAAGGGACTTAGATTTGTCCAAAGTTAGCAATCAATTCTCTGATCCAGCTAGGAATATGACTTGGAAATTTTCAATTTCCTCTTTCTGTCTTGTAGCTCTCCTACACCATCCTTCCCCAGTTTCCAGAAACT
>WHYT01000487.1:0-17475 GCA_009806455.1 Tetrax tetrax
GCGGGCGGTGGCGGCGCGGAGGTGTGGGTGAGCCGACGTGGGCTGCTGGCGCTGGGGCTCTTCCAGGGGGAGTGGGTGCGGGTCGGGGCCGAGGGGGCGACCCGCCAGCACCTGGCGGCGCTGCTGGCCCGGCCGCCGCCCTGGGAGTACCCGCGGGCCGCCCGGCGCGGCCCGGCCGACGGCACCGCTCTACTGGCCCCCGCCCTGGCCTTCAACCTGGGCTGCGACCCCGCCGCCGCTGCGCACCTCCGCCTGCAGGTGAGCCGGGACCGGGCACTCCCGGGAGGTGGGCTGGAGAGGGGCGCGGAGGCCTCTGGGGCCGGCGGCGGTGGGGTCTGACCGTGCGCCCTGTCTCCTCCGCAGCGATACGAAAGGTCCGGCGCCGCAGATGGGAACTGCAGCCGGTCCGTGCTGTCCGTGCCGCCTTTCGCCAAGGAGCTGCACTTGCAGGTCGTCTGCTCGCCGGCCTACAGCGCCCGGGGAGGCTACGACCGCATCCTCTACAAGCACTTCGAAACGCCCCGGTGAGCCGTGGGGGGGGGCAGGCACGTTTCTGTTCGTGGGGGGCATTCGTGAGGTGCACCCTCGCTCTGTATTTGCTGCAGCCAGATCTGATATGCACTGATGTGCATCATCAACATCTTAATGCAGATGCTGAGTAGTTTGAGAGCGTCCACTTGTACCGTCTTCTCCTTGTGAATGCGCTTCACTTGCACAACACCTCTTACCCTCTCCTTTGGAAGTCATCTTCAAGTCTCCTTCCTAAGGCTCCCAAGCACTGCCCACAAACCTCTGTTCTGGAGCGTGTTCGTAACCCCGGTTTTTGGCTTTGAATGAAGTTGAGTAACTGGGAAGCTGGATTTGTTGCCATCTTCTCTTATCACCCCTGCTTCTGAGCCTCTTTCATTTGACTGTCGAGGCTTTCTGTTGTTGGAATTATACCCAGAAGTTCCAGGGATAAGGAGGCTATTTTGCCTGGAAGAAGTGCTCTTTAAATGGTGTTCATCTTCTATACCATTCCCAGAAGGTTCCCCTTAGTAGTCTGGATGTGCCTACTTGCATCCAGTCCATGCTAGACCTTCAAATGACTATTTAGAGTTTTATTCACAGGAAAGGAGTGAGTCAGAAAGGAATAGCTGCCTCCTTTTCTGTAAAGATGCATGTGGTATCAGGTGGGGAGGACAGATAACCAGAAGGATTTACTTTCTTTCGCTGGTGAAACTCCATGGTTTTTTTTTTAGGCTTGTCCAGGAGGGAGACATCCTGTGTGTTCCGACATTTGGATACGCTGAGTTTTTAGAAGTAAATACAGACAAATTCCTAAGGTAGGTGGCAACAAACTAGGGCTCTATTACATGGGTACTGTAAGAGAAAAGACTGTTCCACTATTGACTTTCTTGAAACAAGACAGTTGATTCCATTCTGATGTGTCCCTGGAGCTTAGAGTTTATCTGCCTGCTGTTTTAGAGGCAAGGGGAAAATGTTTTTGTTGGATTATGGAGGGCTGCAGCTAAGAGGGAGGCCTCCCTTAGCTCACCCAAATAGTCATGGAGAGAAGAAAGGGAAAAGAGAGAGAAAAACTGATGAGGAAACAGAATGAAGAGTAGGAAGGTGTGGCCTGAGGACAGCCAGTGCCACGTAAAGAAAGCAAAGTGGAAGTTGACCTTGTTAATGTGTGATAAAGTGTGAATGTAAGCACTTCAGTTCGTGTTAGAATAACTTTGGCCACTGATTCTGCCTTCCTTGGTTTTGCTCATACTGCTTTGAAACAGTTCTCTGCTAGATGAAAGTCACCTTTGTACCAGAGCAGGGATGCTTGCAGCAGGCTTTGGCTGGTGTTAATAGAAATGCTTCAGCTGTGTCACTGAGGGATCTGCCGCAGGTAACTGAGGCGTGCGATGTGAAGAATTGCCTTGAATGATTCACGCAGGATGTACCCAGTGACATGTTGTAACACTGCTCAGCTCCACTATGTATTTTAAAATTTAACAGTTTTGCAGCACTCCTACAATAAGTGTTTTCTAAGGCTGTTTCTCAGCGGGAGGCGGGACCATACGAGGCACAAGTCTTCCATTTGTGGTCTTAGATAGACGGCAGAGTTCATGGGACCTAAGGAGCTTGTAACTGTGTTGGTGCACAAGTGGTACAATTTTTC
Source organism: Tetrax tetrax (assembly GCA_009806455.1). Lineage (NCBI taxonomy): Eukaryota > Metazoa > Chordata > Aves > Otidiformes > Otididae > Tetrax > Tetrax tetrax. The sequence goes on from WHYT01000487.1 coordinate 2,156, forward strand.
AGAGGGTGGAGAAAATCCTGGAGGAAACCTCTGCAGGTCCCTTAATCTGTCCAATGGGATATCGATGTAGGAAGAAGCATTTTTCCTGTGAGGGGTCCAGGGCAGGATGCCTGTAAGGTTCTCATGGTATTTGGGTGAGTCCTAGTCTGCAGCCTAGAGGACTCTGCGCTGTAAGGTTTTATATGCTGCAGGTGAATCTCTGTGGAGTTGTAGCAAAGGAAGTGATGGCAGAAGAGAGAATGTCTTAACCTTATTTCATCTGTCTAAGAGCTCAATACAGCTGTACTTGTGCACTGAAGCCACCAGCAGAAGCTGTAACTGTTGACAGTCCTGTTGGTCTGCCTGGCCAGACAGCGCAGCGAGGTCCGTAGAGGATCCCATGTCCTGGGAGAGGGCAAGAGTATCTCTGCTTACCTGTGCCTTTTGGCTGTCTTCTTGTTGACAACTGTATTGTTTCTGCCTTCCAGATCTTGACTTAGCAATTTAGACTGCTTTTTTTTTTTTTTATTTTTCTCCTGTAGGTGGCCAGAACTTTACTTCAAAGTGAAGAAGATTTTAGGCATGGTGGAAAGTGAGCAGTCTGAGGGTTACCTGGTGGACACCCAGAACACCTCTCTCTATCTGGTAAGATGTCAGTGGAGAGCAGGGAGTCTGTACAGGAGATCTGAGGCTGAGGTTGCGCTATGGATGACAAAAGTGCCTGCGGAGGCTTGTGTCTGAAATTGGAGGACCGACTTGGTCACTTTGGTACCTGTCTTTTCTCAAGTGGTGTTCCACAGAGTGCTGTTTTTGGTTCCTCATAGGTGGGTTCAACAAACAGCGCTGTCCCATCTGCCCCAGCCTATTACAGCCATGAGTTCTGGAGCAGTTTGTCTCCTGCTGGACTTACTGATGTTGTGAAGCAGCTCTGTGATGCTCTTCGGCCTCACCTGAACAGTCAGTGAGTTAGAATTCCTTCTAGCAAGCCCCAGGAGATCCAGGACCTTGCTTCCCAGTCACCGGGAGAACTGCCTCTGTTACAGGGCAAGCGCACTGAGCGGGGCTGGCAGCGTTCTCCTCTCGGGGCCAAGCGGCAGTGGGAAACTGGTGGCTGTCAGAGCTGTGTGTAGCTGCCTCAACCTTCACCTCTTCAAGGTAATTCCTCCTACAGTCAGGTGATTGGTGGATTTACAGCGTACAAAGAATTACAGAAATGTTCTGTAGGTTAGCCATACCAACACCCCCGCTGCAACCGTGGCATGAGCCTACCCAGGAGCTGCTCCCATGTGTGCATGCAGATAAAAGGAGTCTGAGTGTGCTGAGCTTAGCAGCTCGCTCTGGCACAGATTTTGACTGCTGATGGGCAGAACCTCAGAGTAACTGTTTGGATCAACCCAAAGGTCTGTCTAGCCCCCTGGCCCATGTCTGACACTGGCCAGTAACAGATGCTCAGGAAGAGAGCGTAAGCATGAAGAGAAGTTTCCTCTGGCGTGTACTCTCCAGTGCTTCAGAATCAGTAATTTAGAATTTTCCCATGAAAACTTGGGCTCTTTTGTCCATATATGTCAAAAATCAGATCACATTTTAGGAAACAAACTTGAGAGTAGGTGCTGCTGCTGTGCAGATTCATGTCTTGCCACAGCTTGACTGTCATGCACAGATCTTCCCATCGCAAAAGCATAAAGCTGAACTGGAAAAATTAAGAGGAGAACGCCGGGGAAGGTGAGTGGTCTAGATCAGTTTCTGTGTGGTGAACAGCTGAACAGGCTCTTCAGCTTGAAAAATAGAGAACTTAAGGAGAGTTTGATAGAGGTTTACAGGATCTCAGATGGTCAGCAGAGAGTGGAAAGAATTTACTTTTTGTTGTACCAGCACGAGGCCTTGGGGCTGTCAGGTGAAGCTTCTGGGAACACGCAAGCTAAAGGAGATAGTTCTTTGTGTAGCTAAGAGTATTTGGAGGATAAATCTACTGTTATGAAACCACATCTGACGAGGAAAATCACTTTTGGTGGGAATGGTAGCTCCTGGAAGAGTACTGAGGGGAGAGGGTTATATCTGATCTTACTCTCTTAAGCAGCTGCTTGCAGTCATGCTTGGAGACCAGATAGCAGGCGAAATGGACTCTTGGTCTGAACCAGTACAGCCATTCGTATATTCTTACAGCTATGGCTGTACTGGCTAATTTTTGTGGCCAAAATGAGGTCTAGCCGCTGTCTCTGTGCAGCACTGCAGGTTCTGAGCACCAAGGCAGCCTTCACTGACTTGTTAAAAATACTATTTTCCTTCTGCACGCCTCTTTGGTTCACTCTGACAGTCTGTGTGTATCCTGCAAATGCTTTCATCTCCTTGATCCTGTAGAGTTATGTTTGCAAAGGTGAGGGGATTGGAAGTCACACGGTGACTTCTCTAGGAGAGTTTTTGAAACCCTGAAAGGACTTGGAAGAAGAAAGATGGAAAGAAGAGAGCTGGAAGGTTCCGTTTTGTGAAAGAAAAACATAGGCTTGCTCCTTTTTTGAGGGTATTTTTAAAGTAAACTCATAGAAAACAAGCTAAACATTTTGGATATTTGGGTTTTCTTCTTCTATTTAAAAACCGAGTCCTGTTGAGTTGACATAACTCTCTTTAACTGTTCTTTTCTATCCAAGTAAAGCTGTAACAGTGGGTCAGTGGTGAAGGTGATACAGTTTTGGCCAGCTGCTGTGCAGCTCATCTTCTGGACATGATCCTTAGCAGTGCTGAGCTCTTACTCTTCTGCAGATGTGCCATAGCTCTTGGGATCCAGTACAAGATTGCAGAGACTTCACAGTGCCTTCAGATCCATCAGTAGTATGTGTTTGGGCGCACTTGGCACTGTCACATCCTGGCAGGTGGCCTTAGGTTCTAGCATGATGTGCAGTGCTATAGGTCTGGTTTTGGCCTTGTGTGCTGCTTTTGAAGACTGACACTCTTACTATTTAAGCCAGAGGTATTTCCTGTCCATCTTGTTCTCCTATCTCAGCTTTTACACTCTCCCCTCCTTTTCTCAATTACTGCAATGCTTACGTTACTGTTCCACCTTCTCTTCCTTTCCTCTGACTGTTCTCCATGCTCTCCTACCAGGACCCAGTAATTCTTCCACACGGTAATCTCCACCACTTGAAGATCAGCAGGTTTTTTGTCCTTTCTGCCCTTCTGTACTTGCATACAGATACTGCTGCCGTTTGGCTGTGCCTGCCACAACCCTAACTCCTATTCTTTTTCTGTAATACCCAGGAGTTCCTCTGCTCTGTGTCCCCGTCCTTACCCTTTACAACAGCTCTTAAGCTGTGACGTTCTCCCTGCTCCAAGCTACCCTTTCTGAGGATGAGGCCCAGGGAATCCCAGAGATGGTGTCTCTCCCAGAGCAACCTTGCAGCACTAGGAGGCAGCACTGCCTGTTTCCGGCAGCGTTCAAGCTGCTGTTCAAGGCTCACCAGTCAGCTCTCCCTTTTGGATGACTTCAAGTGCTTGCTTTGTAAACAGTGTCTGGGCCTCTAGCCACCTTTAACTTCCCACCCCCCTTACCTTCTACCTTCCTCTTGCACTTTGAGCCTGCGCAGCAGTGGGTTGAACAGTTTCCTGAACCACCCCCTCTGCTCTTTGCACTGTTCCTCCAAGGCACCTTGTTCTCCCTGTCTTGGCCTCTTCCATGGCTTCCCCATCCCTTCCAGCTTAGGGTGCTGAGCTGTGACGTCCACTGTACTGACTTCTCCAGTCCCTTGGCCTCACCTCTTTCAGACGAGACCCTCCTGCCCACCTTGCCTCTGGCAGAGAAGCAAGAAACAGCCTCTTTTCCGTGCCAGAAAGTCTTGAATGTGTCTGAGTCTGTCATGAATGTGTCTATTTTATGTCTCTGGAAAACATCCACTTCGATCTCCTTTCAGCTATGAGTTGCCCATGGAAGTGAACGTTGTCCCGAGTCCCTCAGCTGTCCATGTTGCAATGCTGCGGACTGTGTGTTGTGTGGTCTGTCTCACAGGTTGATTGCGTTAGTTTGTGCAGTGACACCAGTGGAGCCACAGAGGAGAAAGTACAGATGGCCTTCGCCCAGGCCCAGCAGTATCACCCGTGTGTGCTCCTGCTGAAAGACATCGAGGTGCTTGGCAGAGACCGGGACAGGCTAGGAGAGGACGCCAGGGTCATCGCTACTCTGAGACAGCTGCTCCTGGACAGAGACCCAGCACTGAGGTATGGACCCTGCACATTTGCTGTGGACATCTGAGGCGATTGTTTGCTTCTGCCATTCCTAGGGCAGCAGTCACCTGTTTTATTTTTAATCTGGTGGAATCTGTCCCAGACTTGCTTTGTTTATTTCAGAGGGCCCTTGTTCTTCCAGCTTAGTGGCAGAGGGAATTGGGAAGCTTTGTTGCCTGAAGCTGGTTTCTGAGTTGTTCAGATGAGCAAACCTGGCGTGTTTGCTGTGAGGCTTGTCAAGGGTCGCAGGGACCCCGGAAGGGAGCTGGGCTCCAGGAGAATCTTGAGGCTGATGACAAGTACCAGGGTGCAGGGAGAGAGACATCAAGCAAACAAATAAGATGTCACTTGAAGGGCCTTGACTTGCAGACAGAGCTCACAAAGCAGTTCAAGGGCAAAGCTGGAGGAGAGTGGCTGCAAGACACCTCGGCCAGTATGTGCACATTTCTCAGAGGAGAGGCTGGCCATTGGAGAGTGATGTGGCATGGGTGATGGCAATGTAAGAGGGAAGCTTCCATAGAGCTGAGACCATGTGCTGTCCCCCTTTTCTCAACAGCCACTCTGTCCTGGTGATCGGCACAACCTGCAAGCCCCAGGATGTTCCTACAGACGTGCAGACTGCTTTCCTCCATGAGGTGAAAATCGAAGCCCCTTCAGAAGAGCAGAGGAGGTCGATGCTGAGCATGCTGACTGCCAGTCTGCCTCTGGGCAAAGAAGTGAGCCTATCCAAGCTGGCCCGCAGGACTGCGGTGAGTGAAACCACAACAGCATGTGGAGATGAAGGGGGCTGGGAATACTGGGCCAACCTCCCCTACCTGGCCATGGAGAAAGGAGGCAATTCCCACAGCTCGGTCAGCTTCTTCAGTGGTTAACCCTGGTCTGCAGACATCAGCTTTAACTGCGGATTTCTAGTGCCTAAGGACTGCATGCCTCTTTCAGAGGTGTTGGCTGATGCTCAGCTCTGCTAGAAAACAGAGCAAATAGGGAAAAAAAAAATAGAGCCTTTAACCACGGCACGGAAGCTCACAGAACAACTCTGTGAGGAATTTTTCCCCATATGCCTTTTATGACCTACCTGAAGCTATGGTCTGGGACTGAACTGATGCTGTTTGTTTCTGCATTCACAGGGTTTTGTGCTGGGAGATTTCTGTGCCTTGTTGTCCCACAGCAGCCGGGCTGCTTGTACCCGCATCCAGGCCTTGAGGTAGCACAGGCAACAGGGGTGGGCAGGGGCTGCAGCTGGCCTGATAATGCCAGGAGTGGGGCAGAGCCTGACTGCTTCCCTTCTCTTTCCTCCCAGTTTTCCAGGTGGACTGAGCGAAGAAGTGGAGAGAGATTTTTGCACTGCTGGCTTCCCAGTGCTTGAGGAGGATTTTAGCGTTGCGCTGGACCAGCTGCACGACGCACATTCGCAGGCAGTGGGAGCCCCGAAGGTAGGATGCTGGGGCAGAGGAGGGGAGGCTGGTTCTCTAGAGCTGTACGGCTCAAGATGCCTCTCGCAGACCTCACCAGGTGCAACTGTGCTCTAGCACCTCACTTCCTGCTGTGTCCTTCCATGTATTCCCCCAGCCTTGGGTGTGAAACAGTCCCACTGTGGGCTCTCCCCCATTAGTGCTTTTCACCCTCTTGGCTTTGAATTTGGTCAGGGAAGACCTTGCTGCTCTAATTGGAGACAGCTCAACTGGCTAGTGCCGTAGGGGTGCCAGCTGTAGGGTAGCTCAGCCTTTCAAGAGGCAAAGGCAGCCGCAGGCTAGCTCTCCAGCCACGTGGTGTATGGGAGCAGAGAAGCTGGGGCACAGGCTGGTGAGGGAGTTTCCCCACCTGTGAGAAGCCTTGTATACTTGATCCCTGGCCTTGGACACTGCTCAAGCTGCCATGTGCTTTTCTGACAGCCTGGTAGTTCGAAGAACTTGAGAGTCCTTCAGGGAAAGGGACAGAGAAAACCAGCAGAGTCAACTACTTGGGAGGGGCGTGATCTGCCTCTGGCAGCTCAGCAACTGGGAAAGCAGCTTTTAGGGTGACTGTTTTTGCTGGGTAGTGTGGTATTGGGACCAAGCAAAGTGATCAGAGCTGCTTCTCCACACCCTCGAGTGTGAATAACTGAGCTCAGCACAGGACAGGAAGCGCTGGCCTTGGAGCAGTTATTCTGGCACCTTCCCCAACCGCTCACTTGCAGCCCTGCCCTAGCAGGGTGACACCTTGCTGGTGTCATCATCCAGGAGGTGCTCCAGGACTTCATTCATAAGTTTACTAGAGGCTGAAATGAGCTCTGCTTTGAGGTGTGCTTACCAAGTTCGCTTTAAGACAGGTAATAACCATAGAGCATGCTCAGCAGTGAGCTGTGTGAATGGGAGATAATATTGTTTGTATTTTACAGTCCTTTATCAATTTCTTAGTAACTGACTGCAGTTCAGAAAGCCCATTAGCAGGCCTGGATTCTCTCAACATACATAACTTTCAATTCCCTGCTTGCATTTTCTGCTTAGTCACGCATTTGTTTGCAGTTGCAGCTTGAGCCTCCTGGAGAGAACTAATTTCAAACGTCCAGTTGGTAGCAGTGTCTGCAACACGTCCTAGACTTACGATGTTCTCCCCTGAAGGCAACCTTGCTGCAGTTTTCCAGCTCCCATGCTGTCTGCAGAGCTTTTTATAGTGAGGCAGCATAAGCAAGAGTGCAGGGGGGAAGGCAACTCTTCCATTCATTGGCACTGAAGAAGGAGGGTCTGTGAACTTTTGCTTTAAAAGATTTTTTTTTTTTTTTTTTTTTCTGGAAATCCTTATCTTATCTGACCTGATTTTCCTGCCGGACTTGCTGGACAGCTGGAGAAATAGCATGAGATAACATCATCTCAAGTAATGAAGGAAGGAGAGCCAGAGGAAGGAATTTTGCTCTAGCCTATTTTTAGACTCCCCATTTGTGTTGGCACCTGTTCCCCATCCAGCCAGCAGCTGGGGGGAAGTGTTTTGGGGCTTTGCTTTCTCTGCACGTTCCCAGAAGAGCTGCTCTGACTCTCAGGAGGATCTGTCATGCAAACTGTGGCATTCCTGCTATTTCTGATGTGAGCAGAGCAGCAGCATCCTCTGAGATAGTTTTGCTCAGCCCAAAATAACAAAAGTGGCATGGCTCACCCCTCTCAAGTTTCCTCTTTCCTCTCTTTGCAATGATGCCTTGCGTGTTTACAGTTGACCCCATCCCTATCTGTTTCTTGTAAGCATCCATGGACTTTGTTCTTGCATCTCCCTTTCAAAAGCAGCTAGTTTTCTGTACAGTGTCCTACAGGATGTCTGTCTCGCATCCTCCTTCACGTGACAGAGGTCCTGGTAGCCCAGGTTTTGTCACTGTGCTGTGAAGCCCTTGCGCAGCCTCGTCACCCTGGCAAACAAGGTGCCCTGAACACAAGTAGCTCATAATTGCTAGGTCTGGGTTTCTTTTTTTTTTTTTTTTTCCTTTATTATTTTTACCTTCCCTCATCTGTCCCAAGGGCTCTCTCCCCACGAAGCTGCGGGCGATAATTCCCTGGGGTATTTTTGCTGACAGGTGACATGAGATACATTGGAGGACTGGAGACGAAGTGGCATGCTGTGAGCACACCTTGCTTGGGGACATGTGCAGTTTGTTTTCCCCATTGCAAAGCTCAGGAGAGCTGAAATGGGGATGCTGGGAGATCCCACAGCAGGGATGTCTGGGCAGCGCAGTGCATGGCTGACTTGCTGCGTAGCCAGACACAGTTGATGGCACGAGGGGCTGATGACTTACGCCATTGGAGCAAGAGCTGCCCAGGCCTGATCAGGGCTCCAGAAGAAGTGCTAACAGGAACTCCCTCTCTTGGCAGATCCCTTCTGTGTCCTGGCAGGATGTTGGTGGGCTCCAGGAGGTGAAGAAGGAGATCCTGGATACTATCCAGTTGCCCTTGGAGCACCCGGAGCTGCTGTCACTGGGTCTGTGCCGCTCTGGTCTGCTGCTGTATGGGCCTCCAGGGACTGGGAAGACCTTGCTGGCAAAAGCCGTGGCAACCACCTGTGCCATGACGTTCCTTAGGTGAAGAGTGGGGGGTCGTGCAATGGGGCTGACTTTCTCCTGTCAGTGGGTGGAAATGCTCTAACTGGCTCCCTCTTCTCCTGCCCCACAGTGTGAAAGGGCCAGAGCTCATCAACATGTACGTTGGGCAAAGTGAGGAGAACGTGCGTAATGGTGAGCAGATGCATCCTGCTCCTATGTGTGGGAAGATGGGGCTTTTCTGTGGTGGTGGAGGGAAGGAGGTAGTGCTTATACCCCACTTCCCAACTCCCACCCACAGCTGCCAGCAAGGGCACGAACCCAGCTATCTCCTACACTCAGTCTGTTCCCTGCCTTGCTGCAGCTTCCCCTCCTGCTCCCTCTGCTCCTATCGCTCTTGTTCCTGGTGTTCCTGATGGAACAGCAGCCCCTCAGAGACACAGCTGAGCCTCAGGACCCATCGTGCTGGGTGCTGCCTGTTCTCATTCCCACTGAGCCCCTCAGGCTGGAGTAGTTGGTGGTGGTAAGGCAGCAGGCAGCTGGTTTCCATCCACAGCTCTTCCCTGCTAGTGATGTAGCAGAGCCTGTTGCTGTTGACTGCTCCTCCAGGTCTTTCTCACCTTTTGTGCTGTTTCTTTCCAGTGTTTGCCAGAGCCAGGGCAGCTGCTCCCTGCATTATCTTTTTTGACGAACTGGATTCCCTGGCCCCCAGTCGTGGGCGAAGTGGAGATTCAGGGGGTGTCATGGACAGGTGAGCAAGCAGCATACCTGCCTCAGCTGAGGCGATGCACAGGATCGTCCTGTGAAGCAGAGTCCATCCCAGCTCTCTTTCTCTACTTTTTCCCTCCCTGCTCGCTTCAGCTCCTCTGCATGGCCTGTCTCCTCTCTGTGGACATTAGCAGTGCTGTTTGCATTGCCGCAGATTCCCGATTGCCCAAGCTTGTTGTGCAAACATTTGGTTAAGACAGAGTCTTCTCCAGCTCCTGGTGTGGCTGCCAACTGCTCCCTTTGGCCTCTCCAAGGTCATCCTTCACACCCCTGCCGTGCTTTCCTCCCATTAGCCGCTCTTTCCCTGCGGTGGGAAACCTTTCAGCTGCCTCTGGTAGAAGTGTGTACAGATTGGAGATACCCAGAAATGGGGGTTATTTTCCCCTAGACCTCTTCTGCTGAGCTGATCGTCCCCATCTAAACTTCCCCTCCATCCACAAGGGGTTCTGCAGAGTTTTTCAGTGACACCATGTGCCCCTGGCATCCCTCTTCACACACACCAACCAGCAGCTCTGGAAGGGGCTGGCACTAAGAGGGGGTGCCCATTAGTGACCTCAGGTGATCCCAGAACCTGGTGGAGATACCCCTGTTCCAGGAGGTCTGTGCAGCACTAAAGTACTGTGCTGCCAGACCAGCTTAAGACCTGTGGCTGTAAACTAGATCTGCCATGTTAGCCCTTCACCACCCTGAGGACTGGTTGGCAGCATCACTGGCCTGCCAGGCTGTCCCAGTGTGGGCTGATAGGGCGGTCTTGCAGCTGAACTTGCTGGGCAGTACCAGATAGCGGGGAGAGTTAGGATGAGCCAGCACATCCGAGCAGGGAACCTGAGCCGTAGCCATGTGTGCCTGCCTACGTTTAGTCTGTGTCGCTGGTGTCTGATAGAAAGTATAAGCCCGTGTGGCCGTCCTGGAAGGGTTCAGAGCCAAGCACAGACCCGAAGGATTGTCCTGGTACCGGGGGTTTGCAGTCACTTTGCAATGAGCCCGCGTACTCACGGGCTGCGCTCAAATGGCTAAGTCTGGGTGTCTGTGTCGGGGCTCTTCTGAGAAGAGAAATGAGCTGAAGTCCAAGACATAAACCTGCCAGTGGCCTTGCTGCTTCATCTCTTTGGTGGCTGAGGGTGACAGCAAGTGACTTGCCAAGGCCTAGTTGTGAGCGTCCTGTCTTGCTTCCTGCAGAGTTGTCTCGCAGCTCCTGGCAGAGCTTGATGGCCTTCATTCCAGCAGAGAGGTATTTGTCATTGGAGCTACAAACAGGCCTGACCTCTTGGACCCAGCTCTGCTCCGGCCGGGCAGGTATGTTGCATCGTACCCTGCCTCGCTCCAGAGCAGTTCCCCAGAGTTCATCAGGCAGTGATGAGCTGGACTGTGTCCCCACCACATTCCCTCCACAGAGACTGTTCCTAAAGCCCCCCGGCCCTGGCTTGTGAGGAAGCCAAAAGGATGTCAGTGCCTATGGCTGTACCACTGCTTGTTGTCCCCTTCCTGCTTCTGGTTGTGGGCCCAGCAGCAGAGCAGGGCAATAAGGGACCTGCCGTGGCACCAAACTGGCAGGAAGAATTGGTCCCCCAGAGCCTGTTCCGCAGAGCTGCCCCCCAGCCACGCGGCTTGCCCGTCCTGGGGCAGGACTTTCTACCTGCTTTTGTTGGACCTCACATGGTTCCCGACAGCCTGTTTCTCCAGATGCCAGGTCTCTCAGAGGAGCAGCCCTGCCCTCCAGCACATCAACTGCTTCCCCCTCAAGCTTTGTATCGTCCATGAACTTGGCAACAAAAAGAGCTGCCCAGGGCCACCCTTCAGTTTCCAGTGCACAGTGCTGAGCACCAGTGGCGGATTTGTCTTGGCCTGTTCCCGACTGTCTCTTCCCTCTACTGACAGGTTTGACAAGCTGGTCTATGTGGGCATAAACGAAGACCGGGAGTCACAGCTGCAGGTGCTGAGCGCCGTCACCAGGAAGTGAGTGACCCTGTGCTTTCACAGCAGCCTTCCACCACCCTCCAGTGGGTCACAGCCTTCCTGGGGTTGATGGCGTAGTGTGCTGCAGCCTGGCTTCACGTGCGAACCCTGGGGAGCAGCTGAGTCACTGACCCGCATGCAGACAGCAGGTTCTAGAAGGCAATTTCCAGAAGCAGAAGGGGGGCTGGTTTTCCTACAAGATGGGAGCAGCTCAGCCCACAGCTCAGCTCAGAGGTTGGTAGAGCTCTCCAGTCATCGTGCCCATGTGCTCTTCTTGAGGAGCTCAGCCAGATTCTAGCAGTGTGATGGGACTGCAGTGCACCAGCATGTCAGGAAGCTCCCACTTGCTTCCTGCAAGAATTTCCCTAGCACATCTCCTGCTGTTTTCAGGTCCAAGGGTGAAGGCAACTCCATTCATCTCACTGCCTCTCCTCCTGCGACGTTGAGGGGTGTTCAGCCTGTGCTCTGTGTGTCTTTCCAAATCCTGGTTGTATGGGATCACTGAGCAGCAGGGTTTGACTGCTTCCCCAGCTGCTCTGAGCTCCTGAGAGGATCTCTGGAGGGAGGAGAGCAAGCCCTGCAATTCAGGTGCAGAGGTAGCACCCACCGCAGCTGAGTGAGTGGCTGTGAATCTGCCTCTGCAGGGGCTTTCTGTCATGGACAGCTGCGGCCGCTGCAGGATAAGCTAGCAGGAGAGTTGAGAGCGTGGGCTGGCTGCGAGCATCTTGTCACGCCATGTGGCTTGGCCGTCGTGCCCTCCAGCACCATGCTGAAGGAGGCTCACTGTCTGCAGCGTGGCTCTGATGGGATGTTTTGGTGTTACGGTGGTTTGTGCTGTCTGTAATTAAATATGTTCTTATCCAGCCCTGGCTGTAGGCTGTTCCCAGGCATGTGGAGCACTTAATTCCTCTGACTGAGAACTCAAAGTTGCCTTTGATCCTGCTTAGCAGGAGAGAGGACCTTGCTGTGTGGATGTCGCAAAGAGAAGTGACTGCGTTGAAAAAACAAACAAACCAACCCCTTTGATTTTTTTGGAGCATACAGAGCACAGTTCAGAAGTAGCTAAACATGAGGGCTCTGATTCCTCCTGCCCACTCACGCTGGCTCCTGCGTCTCTCCTGGTCTATTTCTTTTGTGGCTTTTATACCTGCACTTTTCTCTCTTGGCAGGTTTAAACTAGATCCTTCTGTGAATCTCACCACCATCCTAGAAAAATGCCCGGCTCAGCTGACAGGAGCAGACATCTATGCCCTGTGCTCGGACGCTATGATGTGTGCTGTCAAACGCAAGGTGGAATGGATCGAGGAAGGTAGGAACCCAGCCCCTACCTGTCCCACACATTGGGGTGTCCCAGCACAGGGGTAGAGAGGAGAGTTACCACTGCTGGTCACTGGGCTTTGTGGTAAGAGCCTTGACTGCTTTGGGACCACGTCTGCATTCTAGGCCTTGGGTTACTGGCAGGCTGGCAGTTTCTGCGGGTGTGATCATCTTCATCTCCAGCGCTTGGCCCCAGGGGGAAGGAGACACTGGTTTTCCTTCCAGTCTCCAGTGGCTGGAGAGGGGGCCGTTGGATTTTGCCAGCTACCCCTGTGCTCAGCTCTCAGCCTCTTCCTTTTCTCTCTCTCTCTCTCAGGACTGGATACCGAGAGCTCTGCTCTGATCCTGACCATGGAAGACTTCCTGCAGGCTGTTGCCAGGTTGCAGCCATCGGTCTCTGAGCAGGAGCTGCTCAGGTACAGACTCATCCAGCAGAAGTTTGCTGCCTGCTAACGCTCAGCAGAGCTGGGGCTGGAGGAGTGCTGGGGACAGTGAGTTAAGGGGTGCGAGAGAACAGGCACAAAGAGGCACCCAGGTGTTCTTCTCTGACGTCTCCTGGGCCCACCCCTCTATTGAGCTCAGGTGAAAAAGTGGCGGTGCGGTTTCTTGAGCCAAAGCCTGGTGGAAGCGCTGCTCTGGCTGGTTCTTTAACAGCCCCTCACAGCTCAGGAAGCACTTGGGGCTGCCAGGAGTGTATGGGGTGACTTCCACAAAGGGAGGAAGCAGAGTCCCATGGTTGTGGGCAACGTAGCAATGTCTCCATGGGTGACAGAGCACTGGTGGAAGAGCAAGGCCCAAACTGCACCTGGTTTGGCAGCAGAAGTACAACTGGAGGCAGTTGCCTGTAGGGGTGTCGACCCCCAGGGAGGAGTGCTGACCGAGGCCAGCAGGACACAGGGCAGTGCTGCTGCAGCTGGCCTGGCCTCCACAGGGTCTCTCTGAATAAACACAGGTTTTGGGCACTAGGTATTCACTGCCTGGCCTCAGGTCTTTGCTTGCTGCTTGTGTCTGTGGGCTCGGGAAGGTCTCTGCGAATCCCCAGGTGGGCTGGGTGTTGCAGAGAAACTGGTGTCCCGCAGGTAGAGTGGGGGCCCCTGCAAACAGGGCTGGGGCCACCCTCATCCAGCAAAGATTGCCAGAATGGCTGGAGCCCATGGTGGAGGAGGAGAGACTGAAGAAGTGGGGTTTGCTCAGCTGGAAGCTGAGCTCTAGCTGCAGAGGGAGCCCAGTTCTTCCTGAAGGTGCTGGTGACAGGACAAGAGGCAATGGGGCCAAGTGCCAGTAAGGGACATTCCCCCGGGATACTAGGAAAAATTTGTTATAGGGAGGGAGAGCTCCAACCTTGAACCTTTTCAACCCATGGTTGGAGCAGCCCTATCTGTGTTGGCTGCTGCTGAGCACAAGTTGGCCCAGACCCCCTGAAGTCCCATCTTGCCTCTCTCTGCAGCTTCAGGGCAGCTGCTGGCCAAATAAATCCCTGCCTGAGCGACGTGTAGCTGCTGGTGTGGCTCACAGGGGCCCGTGTGTGCCCCAGCCCCAGGGGTCGGTGCTGCCTGCACTGAGACCACTGGCAGTGACATCCTGGAGCCCAGCGTGGCTGTGGAGGACCAGCTTCCCAGTGAGCTCCTTCCCGAGAGGGCTGGTTCTGCAGCAGCCGCAGGCGTTTCACGCACGAAGATCCAGCTGACGCGTGCCTCGAGCCCTGTTGCTCTGGCACCGGAGCGTGTTCAGGCAGAGCTGTCCCTGACCACAACGCGCCGCTCGATCTGGCCGCCACCTCTTCCCCATGGCGGGCAAGGAAGGAGCTGCAGCCACAGCAAAAGTGCTGCTGAGGTGCGCAGAGCCTTCCCCACCCTGGGAGCACCCTTGGCTGGGGCTGAGGGGTGTCAAGAAAAGGTGTCAGCACCTGGTTTGGGGTGGTGGGAGAAAGCTGGTTGCAGAACCCTTCTGAGTTGTGCTGCAGTGGGCTCGGCAGCAAGGTGCAGCCGCCCAGGAGCCAGCCCCCCCTTGCCTCTGCTTCAAAGGGAGCCCCAAACCCCACACCACAGGCACAACGGGCTTGGGTGCGAGGCTGGGCCTGCACTCGGCCCATGCTCCCCCCAGGCCGAGCACTTCCTTCCTCAGGTGTCTTGAGGGGGCTGCATCTGTCCCCCTCCCCCCGTACCCTGCCCGTACATGGACACATGAATCATGGGCTCCGGTAGCTCTCACGAACGCTCTTCATTAATTGGAGAGGGCTCTCAGCGATGACCCCAGCCCCCTGCTTGTCCCCAGAGCTGCATGCTGCTCTCAGCCACCACAGTCCCATCTTCACAGCCCCCCCCTCAGGCGGTCTTCTTCACGACATGGATGAAGTAGCAGGGGATGTGGGCCTGTCCCGGCGTGTAGGGCTGGAAGTCGCCCAGAACGCTGTGCTGGCACTTTCCCTGGAAGGCAGCTTTGAGCAGGGCTGTGAAGGCCTCCAGCCGGTGCGGGTAGTACGAGAGCCGAAACTTGCTGCAAGGAGGCAATGATGGTGAGGCGGGGGGGTAGAGCAGGGCACGGCAGCAGCCACCCCGTCCCCGCAGCCCCCTCTCACCTCAGCTCCGGGGCTGCTCCCGCCTCGGTGGGGGGGACCTGCACCGTGTAGTCCAGGGTCACCATGTGTGCCTTGTTGTTTACCAGCAGCACCGAGGTGGTGATGTCCTTGGTCAAGTCACTCTGGGAACCGCAGGAAGATGTCTGTGTCCTGCGGGGATGTGGTGGCCCCCAGCCTGGGCACAGCCCTGCTCCTTGCCCTGCCTTGCCCCCTCAGGGCCAGGGGGTTGGGGCAGGGGATGGGGGCGGGGGGGGCCACCCACCTTGTAGTAGATGTTCTTGCCAGGTGGTGCACAGCCCGTGGCCAGGATGTGGTCGTAGTTGCGGTGGTCGATGACCAGGACACCCCCAGGCCGCACCATGCTGGCGATGTTCCTCAGGGCCAGCTTGTGGTCACTCTGGTCCCCTGGGAGGAAACCATGGTGTCCACAGGCACTGACTGTAGTCCCATGGCACCACATCTCGCACCCATACACACTCCACCACCTGTGCTCCCCCCCCCCCCAACCCCCCC
>WHYT01000488.1:0-110051 GCA_009806455.1 Tetrax tetrax
TTTCCAAACTCATCAGTATTTCCCAAGCTTCCTACCTTTTTATACAGCTGAACTCGTATTTTGCCTACATAGTAATTTTACTACAGGGTGATTGGTCACTTATCAGCAGAGAAGAGGTTCTGTCCTCTGTCCTCATTTGTGGAAGCCAAAGAAGCTATTTTGGGTACTGTTTAGAAGGTTACACAATTTCGATTGGTACAATCAATTGGTACAAGCTTTTCTATAAATCATGAGTTTGCCATTTTAGGGTCCAACATTTCAAAATCTTTCCAACATGGGAAAGAAAAGTTTCTGG
This sequence comes from Tetrax tetrax, assembly GCA_009806455.1. Classification (NCBI taxonomy): domain Eukaryota; kingdom Metazoa; phylum Chordata; class Aves; order Otidiformes; family Otididae; genus Tetrax; species Tetrax tetrax. The sequence continues at coordinate 296 of WHYT01000488.1, forward strand.
AAATGACTAAGTAGCCTTACATGTCCTTTTGGAATTGACTGAATAGCTGGAAGAATGGGGAGGCTAAGGAAGACAAGTATACTGTCTGTCCTGTACTTCACTGCTTATCATAGAGCTCTCACTATCATGCCTTTATTTGAATTTAATAAACAGTTATTTGATAGTTGATAGTGTTAATTGATCATGGATTTTTTCCTTCATTTGATTATATTGCATTGTGTAGGACGAATATCCTTTTAATTAAAATACAAAAATACTATCATTGTTTCAATACTTAACTGTCTTTGCTGTTGCTGTTATTTAAAATGAATGTACTTCATCCTTTTCTGTGGAAATGAGCATTTAAATTCCATTTGTTTAGTTAGATGGTTGACACTGATTCAACCTTTCCCCCACAGTGGCTGCAGCAGATGTAAATTCAGAATGATACCCCAGTCAGGTCATATTGAGTTACGTCCTAGTCTCATGCAAATAAAAATCTTTCTTAGTGAATTTTAAAATCAGAGAAGTCAGAATACATGTCTGTGTCGCACTGGCAAATACCTTTTCAGGAAAAAAAAGCCACCTTTTTCTCAATAAAATGATCCTTTGCGTACAAAGAAATGGGGTTGGAAATGTCAATGAGGCAGGGCCAGGATAGAAATGCAAATCCAACTGCTTTCAGTGGAAAAGCATTACATTCAAACTGGAAATCTGATCTTGCAAACCTTACACATGAGGGAGACCTCTGAGTATGGACTATGCCTGTGAAGGGTTTGCAGAATTCAGCCCTGTGATTTGAACTTAATGTGAAGAATCCTTGCTTAGGCGGTGGCATTTACATATTGAGAAAGGACTGTAGGTTGCTGGCACAAAAAAAAAAAAACCCATCCACTGAGGTGGTAAAGGTTGCAGTGGGAATCATTCTAAGAATTTTAAGGGAAATAAGGCAAGAAATAGGTTATTTAGAAAGAAAGGCTACACAGAAATAAAGACATCTAAATAATGGAGAAGTGGAAGGAATACCTATACTGAGAATTGAACATAAATGAATCAACAGCAAGTGGACCTAGCAGCTCGCTTTTGAAAGTGAGAACATGAATCTTCATCAAGAAGGGAATGCAAGAGCATTAGTGTGGCCGTATCAGGGCCAGAGCAAAACTGACTACTCCATTTCTCTTTTCCTCTTCTTTCAGTTGTTAACTGGCTTGCTGTTTTCTTCCATAAGTATCTTCTACTGGCACATGTCTTTGGAATTCCTCTGTTGAGCATCTCAGAAACATTGCATACACAGAACATTAGCAATGTATCATGGCTTTTTTGTTATATCTAAAGAATAAATGAAAAGATCGTCTAATTTGCAAAGGTGAACCTCAATTTGCTCCTCTGCTTTCTGTATGTTGTGGTAACATATCGTATCCTAGTACGTGAATGCAAACATTTTGAATGTTATGTGCAAATACATGGACACCCCTTGGAAAATATGTCTTTTATTCCATTCCTTCCAGGCTTGTGAGCAGAAATAGATCTGAAAATATTTATAATCTAGCATCTGAACTTATTTTCTAAAATTTTAGATTGCATTTATTAGAAGAAAGGCTTATGCCAAGGTTGTGAAGCAGTTGTTGCAATTGGTCTGTTCAAAAGCAAGTGTTAACTGTTGTAGATCTACAGTTTGTTTGGGCGGTCTGTAGATCTTGGAGCAGAGGGGTTAATACCCACAGGTTTGTGAAGCAGCAAAAGTGCTTGTGTATTTTGTGTTACAGAAACAAGACCTCCAGAACAGTTCCAATGGAATGATCCTGATACTGCAGTGCATAGCCTACAAGTAATAAATATATACATAGCAAACAGAAATTACTTAGCTACCTGAACGACAAAAAGCAGGCTAAGCCTTTCTAAACTTTCTATCTTCTAACTTTATCGCAGATTACCTGTCAACCGGGCCAGTGTAATTTGTGTTAGGTAACAAATCCAATCTATAACTGGCATAACATCCTCTGTGGGAAAGACTGAAATTACAAAGCCGTACTGTCTGTTTTGAATGCTCCTTTTAAAACATTACAGATGTTCAGGTGAGAGAACATCCAGGCAGAGGTAAGTTTTATAGGCAGAATAGATGACAGCGAAGAAAGGAATAAAATGTTTGAGGATGATATTTACCTTCTGTTTGACTTTTTGCCTGTTCTACAGAGAGAATTTAAGGATAATAACTCCTATGAGGTTATGAACAAAACATGCCATTCTTGGTGGCTTTTTATAGCTAATTTAAGTGGTAGGTGGTAGTTACATGCCTTACCTTTCAAAGAGGTTACATCCAACATAATAACTGCAGCTCTTCAGTATCCACATCTTTACCAAGCTTCACTCGTCCAATCATAGGATTTTACCTCAGTTCGAACAGAAAGGAAAGTCAGGAAGCATCACAGAATGGCCCTTCTAAAGGCTAATTTGCAGTGTGCGTATGATACAGTCTTTCCTTTCCTGTCCAGGTAAGGATACTGCCTCCCTTACCACTTTAGGGTTTGTTTTTCTTATCCTATGTGGGGTAAGAGAAGCCCTTTTTACTGCAATGTTCTTGTTTGAAAAGTAGGGAGGATTTCTATAGTTTTTTTTTCCTGTTTACAAACCAGTTATACACAGGATCGCTAACTGAGTTCCACTAGATTGGTAGTTTGTATTGGAAGGTGAAGTATCTTGTTTTCCTTAAGAATCAGCGTGCTTTATTTTTTTTAAGCACAGTCCAAGAATTATGGGAGCTCTTCAGGAACTAGAAGTGAGCAGAAAACATTAAAAATCTGAGTAAAGGAAAACATTAAATCTCAGTGCCAGAAACTGAAGATCTCTCTTCTTATCTCTAGGAGTAGCAGTCTTTCTTTGCTTTTCAAATTATTCTAGTTGCTAACCATTTCTGTCTCCATTTCCCTCTTCCAAAAGCACCTTTCAAACTTGCAGAAGCCATACCTATCTATTCTTTGCTCCCTATTACTTGAGTAGTGTAGATTTGAGGGCAATATAAATAATTTCCAAGACAATAGGAGATTTTGTGATTAAGAGAAAAAGGTTTATTTTACCTTGAAGAACATCACTGAATCCTGATCTAAGTATCTCACCAAACTGCACAGGCGATGCAGTGAACTCCCAAACAAGTATTCCTGAACTATGGCAGACTGTAAAGAACTCTATAAGTTATGCCTGACGCACAAAAGCAGCATGGATTGCAACTTGCTTTAACTTCCCAAAACATTATGTCATTATGAATTACGGGGCTTGGCTTGCTAATGTATGCAAAGCACTTTGAGTCAGCAGATGGAAGGATAACAATAATACTTTGCACTTGTATTGTTTTGTATTAAAACTGTAATTGGAACCTGTTTTTAATAGTGTTGCTTAATATGATAATACAAACCCATTGCAGTGTAAACTCACAGCCATAATGTCCACGGTGAAGTGACAGTGAAATGACTGCCTCCCTGATGAAGGAGTTGGCAGAAGCCTTGCATTTTCTTCTGTATATCTTAACTGGTTTCAACAACAGAGTGTAAAATAGGAAAAGGCTATTTTGCACTTCTTGTTCGGCATTGTTGTTTAATATGGCCACTCTAGCTTCCTGTTTGACTTATTTTTTGTCCTGATTTAGCATTCTAGCATTTAACTGGTTATACCTTGCTTTTCTCTTCTGCTTTGGAGCAATAAAAAGGTATGAGCTGTAATCATTTGCCTCCAAGTAAGCTATAAAGTCTTACCAATCAAGGGAAAACATCACTTTTATAATGGAAAGAAAAGGTATGTGTGTGATATTATTTCTACCCAGAGGAGATGTTTTGAAAGTAAAAGTATACAGCATGGGGACAGCTTACTGCCTGTGTTAAATGGCAGATGCAGAGATGGACTTCAGCCAAGGTCTCAGTTATATAAACGTATGGTTTCTAGAGGTGGGGAAATGTAAGTTCTTCTAGTGGCCCTCTGTATAAAGAGTTGACCCAGTAATTTGGATACAAATGCTCCTTTGCAGTGTTTGAAATCTGTTCCATATCCTTTACCTGGAGGTCAGCTGTAACTCAATGGTGTCAGAATCTAAATGAAAAAAAAAAATGTTATGTAACAAAACAGAGTATGGATCTTGTGGATGGATGAAAGCACTCTATCATCACTGTACAAGTCATGAATAATCAATGGTTTTGAAGTATTTTGCTTCAGTCCATTTTCTTGTTTCACACAGTCAGCAACGATTTCTGTACACTGTTAAAGTCAGGGGGAGTGATTTAATAAGGAATTTTACTGTGATTCTCTAACAAAATAATGCCTGCAATATGCTGTCCATCCCCTGAAAAAAAAACTTTTTCATCTGTTGGCCAGTTACCATTGAAGACAGTGATGCTGCTGAATATTTCAAGGGAATTGCTGGCTTAGCAAAGGATAGAGATCCAAACCAATTTCCTGAGGCGTGTTGGTCAGTAAGTTGGTAACACACTATTCCTGAGCTCTCTTTTGCCCAGTAGCAACAGCGGATAGACAAAGGGTCTAGGAACTTTTAGGAAGTATAGCCAAATATAAGAACTACAAGAACTGAAAGCAAAGTTATATTTAGAGTTAGTACTCAACAAAAAGAGTGTACAGAAATAGTCTGATCCAGCAAAAGTAGCAAGCATGCGCATGGTGCCATTCTATACTACTTTGGCATAAGTAATACCAGTTTCATTCAGAACCAAACTGTAGTGATCCACAATTATGAACTACAGCACAAGACATGAAAGGAAAAACAAAAAAAAAAGAACAACCCATACTCACTTAGATGGCTCACAACCTAAATTCAGGTCATGTCTGCTGGATTATACAGAAATAGAGAACCTGGGAGAGCTCAATATTAACTGGAACATTAAATAGGGTGATGGCAGCTCCCTTCTGCCCAAGTGGCCTGCATGCAGGACTGGGTCAAGCTAAGATTTTGAGAGGTTACCAGGGATACCGAAGCCACCAGACAACAGTTTTGCTTGGTCACAGACACGTTTTCTTCTTCACTTGCTGCTTCCTCCACACTTCTCTCAATCTTTCACTATTTCTTACAAAACTCTTCCTTTTTGATCCCTCAGATTTCTCTATGTCCTTTGATCTTTTCCTGGTTCTTCTTTTCTGTCACTCTTTCTTCCTTTTTTCCTTGTTTATGGCTCCTTTTAATGCAATCCACATTTATTTTTTTCCATGCTACTTTCACCTGTAAAAAACATGTAAAACAAATATTTTAGGATATAGGTTGGTCTTTCTAACTGAGCCCTTGATTAAACCATCCAGGAGATTTTTGTCAGGCTGCCATATGGTATAGTTTTCCCCTCACATTAGTCCTGAGTGCTGTCCAGGCCATGAGCAGCAGCAGTCTCTTTTCCCTTAGGCTTTGTGACATGATTTCTGGAAGCACTGTGCTTCTGCAAAAACAGTGCATTTGGGTTACACCGCACTCTAAAGATCCATATGGACTCTACAGTTTTCCAGTGGTTTATACTTTCACAGATCTGAAGAAGCCTTCTGGGTTTACATACAGAAGGAACAGCTAGTAAAAAAAAAAAAGAAAACAACAAATAGACAAAATAAGAAATACCTGCTTGCTCATTCACACCTCATTTTATCCACGGCTATGGGTCATTCCTTAAGCACATGTCAGAATGAACCAGCTGTGTCTAGGATTCATGCAGCTTTTCCAGCAAATCAGAGCATGTCTTCTATGCTAGGAAATGTTTTCTACACTTTTCCTTCTGCTTCTGGTCTCTTCTCTTTCATCCTCCAGCATATATCTGTACAAGGAAAAAGATACCTTGCTTTCTTACTACTCAAATTGGTGTTTAAAGGCCATTCATGAAGTCATCCTGATCCATTTAATGTGTTTTCATCCTGATCAAAACAATTCACCAGATGATATGTTGTTTGGTTTTGCTGTTTAGCTACCACCCCCTCTCCAGAGCTGAAAAACTCGTTTGTTCCAGGTGATAACCATCTCTTTGTCAAAGTCTGTTTCATTAAAACTAACAGGGAGCTGTGTCGTTTCAAGCAGATACATTAAAAGTTGCCAATGTAATTGTGGTTAAAGACTCCCTTTAAAGAAAAGGAAGAGTTATAGACCTCTGGATTGTGGCGTATTTTCCAGTCTCCCTGCATTTGTTCAGGTTGAGATTTGTGTCAGTCATTGAGTTCCACCTGTCTCCACCCAACATGCAGCTCTGTTCCCACGTCCTGTGCCAGGATTTGCACCCATCAAACCCTCCTCAGCCCTCCAGCCTGATGTTATTCACTGTTCCAGTTTGTTTTTAAGAACAGGTGTTTTGCAGCTTTTGTAAATAAGCTTGTGGAACAAGGCAAGTGCCAGTGAAGCACAGCAAGGAGTAGATAGGGTGTGGAAGATGGAAAAGGCAAGAAAGGGTTCGGTGAGCTCAGGCTTCTTGTGTAACTTCAGTCTCTGCAATTATATACCACTGCACCTGGATCACAATAAGGCCAGGATCCTTAACTGTAATGAATGTTAATTATAATGATTTTAATTGATCAGTCAGCTCATTCGGGCACAGCCTCATGCTCATGACAGACTGTGACATCTAGGCTGCAGAAAGCAGCTGTCTTAGGGGATGCTGATCCACAAGCAGAGGAGGCAGTTTGTCACTGGTATATATAAATTACTCCTGGGTTCCACCTTCATTTGCACACTTTTAATTTCGTAGCTCTACTTTCTTGAGAAGCAGATCTGTGTCTTACCCACCTCCTCCTCTGGTCTCCCTGGGAATCATGGAATTCTTTTCAAGTCCAGTAGAATTTCTTACTACTAAGGTGGAGGGACAACAGGTATCTCTCCCTGAATGTGCTGAATATTCCTGTACTTAGTGTATTGATCAGTGTGGGGTTGGACTGTATCGCTCCTACATCTGTTTGAAGGAAAAACAAGTCTCTCTTACTTATCCAAGTTAAAAATTCACCACTACATGTAAGCATAGATAGAACACATATAAACCAGATAAGACTGAAAAGCAGTGTTTCAGAGCGGGTAGGCTGAACTTGTTGTATACAAAGCAAAAGACAGAAGATACTTCATCAACTACCACTTGATCTGTGGGGCTATACCAAATGTACAATTAATACCTTGTCTGCTGCTGGTTGCAGACATCACCTCCTGACTCAGAATTTAAAAAGCGAAGACATGAGCCTATAAATGCAAAGTTGTGTCCAAGTTTCACGGAGCAGGCAAGCAAAATGTGACGCAGGCCAAGACTGCAATTATGAGTTCTCAGATGCCTTGCAAGAAACTTGTCAGAGCTGTTAACTGCACTGTTTGTGTTAAAGAGAGTCAAACTGTGCCAATTCCTGTGCTAACAGTAACTGTTTCTTCTCTAACTAGTTTAATGGGTAGGTACCTATAATAATAACAGAGAAGTTGCTAGTGATCCCTAACACCTCCTATGACAAAAGGTCCCTGGGATCTTTCTAAAGTCACACTGACTCTTTTTTTTTTTTTTTTTTTTTTTTGCAGCAGGTGTTTGAAAGCTGGCAAGGGAAGCATCCTAAGGCTAAAGAAATGTATTTGCTTTATCTCACGGGATCCAGTTCAACAACAATTTGAGAACTAAAATACTTGGGGCAGGTTTAGGTCTTGGCATAGGCTGAGACTGCACTTGCTGTGTTTGCACTGGGGACCTATTCATAACGTGTGTCCAGAGCTGAATTAACTTTACATTATACAGCACTTCTTATGGTCTTCCCTTCTGCATCATTTGGCTACAAACCCTCTCCAGTGCTAGGGAGTTGCTTTTACCTTCAGCATGAGATAAGAGCAAGCTAATAAGCTGCAATAAGTAGCTGTGAGTGTGAGCATTATGTGCAGTTTATGACAGCCGTATGAATAGTGTAAGCTGTTTATTTCTTTTGTATGAGAATGGTTTCACAATAACTGAAATCAACTCTAAAGGTGGTAGTGGTCAGGGAAAGGGCTTCTTACTTCCTTTTCCATTTGCACCGGCTAAACATGGGATTGTTCTGTTTCATAGCAACATGCAAAATTAGCTGGGCTCCTTAACCTTCCCAGAGAATGCATGGGGCTGTTAAAAGGGAATAAAAGGTCTTGATCAGCCAGCTGAGGGAAAAAGGGAATGTTATTAGCATTAGTCTCAGCTGTAAGATCTAGGTTTCTTTAATTTGATGAAGAATGGATGTTTATTAAGCTCCAATTAATAAATAAAAGAACAGACTATATAAGAGAAGAAAAAATAAAAGAAAAGAAAAGAAAAGAAGAGAAAGGAAAAGAAGAGAAGAGAAAGGGAAAGAAAAGAAGAAAAGAAAAGAGGCAAGAGGGAGGAAATTGAAGATGCCTTCAGAAGCCAAACATTGGCACAAGTGTCACATCAGTCATCATCACAGTCATCTATGGCCTCATCATCAGTTGCATCTGAGACACACTTTGGCAGCCCTCCAGGGTGTGCAGCATGAGCAAAGATGCTGCAGTTAACTTTGATCGATGTCAGTCTTTCAGCATTTCTACCAGCAAACTCCTTCATTGTTCAGTGGCAGAGTTATCCTCAGCACTAAATAATTTCTTGGGATGATCATGCGATATCTTTGCAGAATGTCACTATAAGACTTCTGCTCTCAGGCCTCTATTTGAAAGGAGTAACTCTTTCCCTTCATTTATCTTATGATCCTAATTTATTATCTTTTCCACCCCCCTTGAATTTTTAAATGTTTTACTGAACTGCTCAAGGCTAATAGCACTTGCTGTAGGTAGGTGTGACAAAGCAGACAGGCACTGTGTGTTATTTCTCTGTGACATTTTACTGATAAAACTCAGAAAAGATCCCTACTTCATATACTAGCAGCACAAAACTGGACTTCTGTAGTAGGAGTTTACCTGACATAAAAAAGAAGGAGTTGAATTTCTAAGCAACACAGATTGCCTAATTTACTGTGGTCACGGGTGTTTCCTGAATCCAAACTTTTGCTGTGTTTGTAATCATCCTGTATTAGTCCTCCTGACACCTGTACAGCATTTCAGGTGTCAAGATTTTTCAGTCACATTACAGAAGTGCATGCCAGGTGGACAGCAAAAAAATAGTTTGATCTCATGTGAACTGCTCTTAGGTGAAGAAGAACAAAATCTATAAAACTAGTTACATGTCTAAATGCCTTTCATGTCTGTGAGAATTTGGCACCTGGTTTAGATTGTATTCAGCAGCAGAATTTGTCCATTTCTGCTCTGTCTATTGCTTAAGTACTAAAAAATATTGTTCTATGGACAGAACAATTTAAAATGGTAATTATTATCTATAAGAAGATTTTGTGTGTGTGTGTTTTTTAATTTGATCACAATTTGAGCATATGTCAAAATTCATTTTTGCTGAAGATATTCCTGGGTAAAAAGAAACCAAATTAATACTGGAGTTCAGCTAAGGAAAACTAAATTTCCTGCCTGAAAAAAATGTTTTAATAACAATATTAAGGCTTTATTTCCACCCAAAATGATAATTCTCTGCAAATAAAAAATGTTGCAGTTGAACTTCTTTTTAACCAGCCTTACAAACCATACAGTTTAGCAAGTGTCTGTAAGCCAGGAACAAGATAAGTGGACTCAGACAACATCTGTATAACTTAATTCATAACTTGGAGGCTGTGCATCGTACAGAATAACAGGCACAAGTTACACAACGTGTTCTTTGAGACTGGGGTGAGGAAGAACATCCTGTGTTACTTTCCCCCATTGGTAAGTTACCATTATAACTACGACCTGTTTTAAATACTGGTACCCTCTAGCGTTCACTCACAGTAAAACTTGTAAAGTACATTTCGTGGAAGCTGATTCTCTGCTTTTATTTTTTTTTTTTTTTTTCCTGCAACACATGACTACATCAGAATATTCTTTTAGAAGATACTTTATTTTTCTTTGTCTCTGTCGAAGACTTTCAACCTGATGTCTACACCCTTATATTGGACTATTGCAATGTAGACATAAGGAATTAGAGCACCAAGATAGCTGGATTCCTTCTGCTACAGTGTGAGTTGGGATGCAAAAGGAATTAAGTGCTGAGGATGTTTCCTTCTTCTTCTGGACTGTGGCTACTAGCATGCTCCTGGACGATGTACCTGCATTCAAAGGAGTGGAGTGAAGGTCATTTTAGACCTGGTTTAGATCATCAGCATGGCCGTGGTAAAGCAGCCCCAAGAAAACCCAAATTTGTTCAGCAATGGCAGGTGAAAAAAATTATTTAAATTTTTTTTAGTTCTGTTTGTGATCACAGAAAATAGTTGGGTGGCATACCCTGGCTGTCTTCTTTTCTTAAATAACCCCTGATTAACTGCAGAGATTTTACATGTACAATCAACAGTAAGTGCATTCCTAGAAATTCAGTTCTTAGTGTCTTCTTAAGGCACAGATAAATGGCATCTGAAATTAATTTCCCAGTAAAATCAGAGCAGAAAAATAAGAAATTGTTTGTTCTGTGCTGCATGGGTACTTTGTAAGAGTTAGTCGTGTGCAATTGGGGTTTTTTTTTGACAGAAAGCTTTGGGAAGGTGTAAAGCTCTCACCTATTCACTGATGACACTCAGTTGCTGTGAGTAGAAAGATTAATTTGTGAAAGTGTTGGTAGTGTGAATTATGACACCTTTGTAAGATGAAGTAGAAGTACTGCGAGTAAATAGCAGTAATGTAAATATCCATGTGGAAAAAGTAGAGAAGTGATGTGAGGAAGCAAATTTTAAAAGCCATGAAAAAGTTAACACAAACTATTAAAATGTATCTCTTTGTGATTATTTGAAATATATGAAGTGTTTCACAGTAAGAAACTGTCACTTAGAGCTGGAGCTGTTGGCCAGCTCTGAAGCTCTCCCTGTTTGTCAATGTGAGTTCTCTCTGTAGTGGACATTTAAAGTGGGTGTTCAGTAGAGCCTGGAAATGCTGGCTGCAGAAAAGGTGCCAATCTACTCCTTAAATATTGATTTGAAACCAGAATTTTAAACTTTATCTCTGCTGCAGTTAGTGAGTTCCTTTCTGCAGAAAGGAAATTGTTTTCTTGCGCAGGGCTGTTACAGCATTGCACTGCCCTTTGATTGTGGCAGGGCGGGTGCCGAGGACTAAGCTCCCTGAGTTGTCTTTTGGGTTGCTTTGGGCATTTGTGTTTTGTAAAGTGTTCACATAATCTGATTTTACACTGGGAGCTTTCAGGTGCCTTGATTAGAGCAATAGGAACACTGTTTGATCACGGAGCATCCACACCAGACTATGCAAACGTCTAAGTAAGATGCCTGCCTTCTCCATTTAGCTTGTAGGGAGGCAGCAGTTGCACAGGGAGGAAGAACCCAGCACTGGAGGGCTGCAAGTGCCCCACGGTGAGATAGGCTGCCTTCACCTCATGATCTGAGCTTAATATTTTGATAGCTCAAGTTTCCTTTCCCGGGATCTTGAGACAAGTTTTGCTTCTGTCTTTCAAATGATATCCAAAGGATTTAGTGAGTATTCTCACTTTTTATTAAAAAAACCTTTTTATTAAAAATAAAAAATAAAAAAATAAAGCAGAGCAAGACCCTTTAGTTACTTGGCTTTGATTTTCTGATTGAATTTAGGCTTAATTCAGTAAGGTTTCTCTTCATTATTTATGAGTAATATTGTAGAGTTCTTTTCAGTTTGAGTGAGTAAAGACTGGCAGAGACATCCCTCCTTTTATAAACAGAGAACTAAGCCACAAAGAGATGAAGTGGTTTAATCAAGGGGATGCAATAAGATGGGAAATGAATTTACATCTCCATGCTCAAAGGTACCACATGGAGAAAATCTGTCCCTCTTTAGCGATTCCCAACCAAAGCCTATGTGTATCTTTACAATTTATATCTACATATAAATGTTATAATCTACAAATCATGTATGTTAATGAGTTCTGCTCCTTCCTTTGTTAGTGGCTGGAGTGATAATATTTTAGAACAAAGTATTAAAATCACTAAACTTGTGATTGAATAAATATTACTGGTCTGGCTGCATTTTGTAGCACAATTTATGTGACAACTAGCACTTACAAAGTCCTTTGGTGTGCCAGTATATTGCAATTCTACCCTGCATCTCTACTTGTTATTCAAAAATCATTAATAAATTGAAATTGGCGGGTTTTTAATACTTTGTGATTTTGTCCTGAAAAGTCTGTCTGCAAAATAAATATTTTTTTAAACTATTTCTTGGATGGAACGGGTAAAATTCAACCTTTGGATGAAGACCAGTCACTAGATCTCTGCTTGCTGTACAATAAACTGAACAGCTTCTTTGCATCAGGAATGTTATATGTTAGAAACACTCTATTTAATTACGCTGAACCTGCAAAACAGTAATTCCTTCCTATTCCTACTGACCCTGGTGATTTGTCCCTTCAAACTGCCTGGTATAAAGCTGTATTCAGCAGACTGGGGTTTGCATGAGCAGTGCAGATGGTACAATAAGCAATAGCCCACTGGTTTACATACTGCAGCAAGAAATTCCTCTCTCAAGCATTGCTGTGCTTTGTATGTGCAATCACGATAGATTTGTACACATTCTCCTCCTTGCTTGGTTTTGGGGAAAAAGCAAAATGTGGATGCAAACCTACTTGAAGTCAGTAGGCAACATTACGTCTATTATATAGCAATTCAGACCCTGGAGAAAAGCAGCTGGCAGTAGAGATAACTCTGCCTTTCTTTACCTTTTACAAGAGAATTAAGGCAACATGATATTTACCAAAGCTCTTGGTAAAGAGGGCTACCTGCTTATGAAAAGTTCATATAGTAATAGAAGGGGACAAGACAAGGAATTTTAGTGATCATGTAGAGACGCAGCAGCATAAAGTCCTACCATTTTGATTTGTACAAACAACGGTATCCTTCCAGCAGAGGTAGCTCAATACCATTTCTTCATTTCTGTTGGCTTAGAAAGTGTCAAGATGTAGTATTTCTATGGACAGGGCAGTGGATTTGTTCCCACCAGAGTAAAAGTTGTCAAAAACTTCACTGTTTTGGATATCTCTAATATGTTACTCTCTAGTGCCAGGTTTGAATAACTTACAGTGGGTGCTCTAGAGTCTATTAAGTGGCATGAGAAAAGCAGGAAAGCTCTTCCAGTACAAGACTGAGTAGCAAATTAAATTAGCACCTCTGTTTCCATGCATCGCGTGGAAGACTCGAGCTGCTGCCTAAGGCCATTAGAAGCACAAGAATTCACCTTTCTTCCAGGAGAGATTGGATGGGTGCTCCAGGAGAGAGATCTGCAGGGGCTTGCCGAAAAGGCAGGCCACTTCAAGTCTGCCGTGTCCACTGAGCTGGAATAAGAGGCCAACAGGATTGCAGGGGTAAATTACAAGGATGCTGGTCTTTTTTGTTGTTTTTTTTTTCATAATACTGAGCTGTTCTTACATTTTAATAAGCTTCACCACCCAGCTAGAGCCAGTCTTGTGAAGCCCATATAAGGTAGTGGACTAGAAGAGGAAAGGGAAAAAGAGAATTACAATTCTTCTAATTTTGAATGCCTCTGATGGTGGAACTGGTTATAAAACCTGAAGACCAGCAAGCAATGCGTGTTACAGTTGTAAAGATTAGTGCTAATGTGACAGTGATGTTACAACAGTGTTAAAATGACAAGCTATTCCTTAAGCTAGTGCTGGTTTTCTGTTTTGTTTTCTGGTTTCTGCCCAATCTGTTTATCAATGCCCTTAATGGAAAAAAAAAAAAATTGTTATCCCTCTCCCACATTCTTCTTGTGATGTTTTTGTGTGTGTATGCAAACTACCAGGATATTTTTGCCACACTTGGATTAGTTTGCCAGAGTCCAAATTGCGTGTGCTTTCAGGCTTAGCTGGCCATAATCTCCAGCTGCACATCCAATAATCCTAGGAAGAGTTTGTTTGAACCAGTAATGACACTTGTGGGAAAACTTCTACTCCACAGAACTAGATTTTGCAAAATCTTGAAGGATGGTGTAGAACTTTTTCCTTCCTTGCATCTTTCTCAGTATGCTGGCTGTTGTGGAGCTTTGGGTGCCACAACAAACGTAATGCTAGTATCACAGTTTTCAGGGACTTCTGCCTTGGATTCTCTGCACAGTGCACTTTGTGTTCTTTATCTAATACAGTCTATGACTGGAAAGGGTGACTGCTTTTGACCTAGAAGTTAATTTGTTCCAGGTCTTTCTAGCAGTCTTGCTCCGAAGACTTTGTCCAAGATGCAGGTCACCATGGCCACCATGTAGCATTTAATCAAGGACTTGGTTAACATTCTGAGATTTCAAGACCAGTTTACAGTCATTAGTGCAATCATAAACTCTGCTTGGTCTCCCTTTAGGTGCTTTTAAAGGCACATTTGCTCTTTCTTCTTTGAAATGTAAGTGTCCCTCACATTTCTATTCTCCTCTAAATGCCTCTGTTCTCCTTTGATGGCTAAAATTGTTGAAAATACTAAATGATCCAAAGCTGGCTCTTGTCAGGAATGAGATTCCCTTCTGCTTTACTTGCTGTTGTGCTAGTGAAGATTGCAGATACAAAATTTAAGGAATACTGTAAACTTTCTCTAACTATCTTTAATGTCTGCAGAATTTCAGCTCAGATGAAGCTTAGGAAAGTGCTGTTTTTTCTCATTAGGATTATTTTCCTGATTTGTATTTTTCCTGGTGTCATGTCCTATAGACCAAAGGGGGTCCATTGTTTGAAATGTTTCCTAATGGAAAAGTGTTTGTCACAGGAGGTTCCTCGTAGCGTAAAGGCCAGATCCAGCAGGCTGGACTGATGCAGCTGCCAGCGACAGGGCTGCAGAAGAAACATGGTTTCTCTGAAGTCACCAATGTTGCACTGATGTTGTCAAAAAGAAAATCCAGATGCTTCATTCAAAATAGAAGCTTGGGATTTGGGTGGGAGGGAAAGGGGAAAGGAAGGCGAGGGACATAGAAATATACCAAACACAAATTTCACACCAGAAGTGGATACTTTGCTTTCTTTAATGTATGTTAACTGTTTGTGAACAGGTATACCTGTTAGTCTGCTGCGCAGCAGGTAGAGGACTCCGAGTTCATTGTATTAAGTCTGACAGTTTCTGCCTTATACCAGGGATGATCTACAGCAAAAGCAAAGCTAGGCATTTATCCAGGACAAATTTAATGAAGTGGAAACTGATTGTATATTTTGTTGGTGATTCCTCATCAGCTGTCATCTTTTTGCTGTTCCTCTAGGCTGATCTCTGATCCTCTTGTCTGGGATCACTAACTAGTGCACACGCTGTCTCAGCATTTGCCAATTATTACCATTCAGAGACAGCCTAGAAAATGCACCTCTAAACATGTTCTAGGACTCCTGAAACTGTAACTATAGTATCTACTACTCAGGTTTTTTAATTTCCCAGTGGCAAAAAAAAAAAAAATAATTACTTTGATCATCTTTCTATGCAAAGCCTGCTCTCTTCTACACAATGCTTATACTGACATCAATGTAAACAGGAACTTGCAGCTTCTTCTGGCAAGCTTATTATTATTACTTCACTTGGTCAGTTTGTATCATGAGATATCTCAAGAGGATAATACACTGAGATTATTTCCTACAGAAATGAAAATAATTCTCTTGGAAGAATGTGATATGATATCACAGGGAGGAATTACACAAAAATGGGCATTTTTTTCTGCATTGACGTTGTTCAATGGCAAGTAAGAGACAGGGAGGTGCAATAGGTCAGGTAGCAGGAACTTTTTCAAAGTAAATGATCTGCTTACTTAGGCATTCAGAGAGACGGGAAGGAGAAGGAGTAGAGCAGAGTGAGACAGATATGCTATGCAGACCAGAATTTATGGAGTCTGCAAATCACAGATTCTACCACATTGTTTAGCTTGGGTCCTGTAGTCCCTATTTCTTCAGCTTCATTCTTGAACTTTCTGTAAGATACGCAATAAATTACCATATCTTGATTTACTAATCAAATTTATTTACTGCCATGTTGTAAAGACTAGACACGTAAAAGTTTTTTGATGGCTAGCATATAATTTTTTTATTATATGTGTTCACTACTTTGATGTTTGCAATACTTCCAGCTTGAATGCAGCACTTCAAGTATTCCTGCATATTGATATATATATTGATATGCATATAGCGATTAGTTACTGAATTACTAGAACAATACGAATGATTATTTAACAGCTAGAGTGTACCAGAAACTACTGAATCTTTGTGTTTGTATGACGCATTATCACAGCACAACAGGATGTAGTTGTGCAGCGTGGAGCACTATAAAGCTGGGTTCAGAAAACAGGCTCTGGCTTTGTTGGCCATACTCACATAAAATAGCAGTTAAAGACGTTATGCAGTTAATGATGTTTCCTGATTTGGGAAAATAAAAGAAGTCAAGCCAACCCTTCTGGACTGGTTGGCAATACTGCCACTCCAAACTACTTTTGAAAGGAACGTGCTCAGTATTATGCAGAAAAACATTGTGCAGTTGTTCACTTTCTGCACAACAGGACACATAAAAGATGAAGCGGAAATCACTCTAGCATTCTGATGTAGTTTCCTTTGTAAATAATAAAAGAGGATAATTTTACTTTTCACCATCATGTGTGCGTGCTGTCAGGAAAAAAATACTTAACTATAAATAACTACAATAAGAGAGAACATATTTCCTTGGCACTGTAGGCATGCTTGTAACAAATCTCTGCTTTTCTGTGACGGATAAAGTATTGTGAAGGTGCTATGACTAGCTGATTGGTAATAATGCAAAAGACTTAAATGCACAGCAGCTGACAAATATTATTAGGAAAATATTTCATTCATACTGGTTACAACATTTGTTTCAACTCACATTGTCAGTGTGTAGTGGTGGTGTTTACTCTATGTAATTCTGTTGCCAATAGAAGACCTGTTTTGAGATGTAGAAAATGTATAAGATCTCAGCTTGTCATACGAGGCCATCAAAAGGGCAGAGAATTGCTTAATGGCCAGTAGTACTCAATTAAAAGTTAAATACAGCTTTCTGAAATGTGGGAACTCCCTTAAACCAGTCATTTTAGACAAATAGTGGTCTACAGAACATTAGAATTGATGCTTAATGTTAGCAATTTGTGTCCAAATTTTAAGATAGTGCAATTCCCTTAATTATGTTAGTTAAGTAGACAGAAGTAATATAAAGAGTTATTTCAGTCAGATGTCTGGACATACATCAGTGCAGATGTCTGCACTTACTCTATCAGTTTTGGATGGAGCTGTGAATGAACATATTCAAGACCTCTTGTTTAGCTTTGGAGGGGCAGAGGTTTAAGAAAATCTGTGTGATTATGAAGACTGAGCTGCAGTGGTCACTTCTTTTATCATTTACATCCATTCTGATTTGTTTTTTGACAACGTAGGATATTTTTCACTTGCAGCAGTAAGCAGCTCTCAGTATTCCAGACTATTTTTGGATCAGTAAAACCAAACAACACCCAGCTTTTTACATTTAAGACCATGATCACAAGAGC
Source organism: Tetrax tetrax (assembly GCA_009806455.1). Lineage (NCBI taxonomy): Eukaryota > Metazoa > Chordata > Aves > Otidiformes > Otididae > Tetrax > Tetrax tetrax. The sequence goes on from WHYT01000488.1 coordinate 17,742, forward strand.
AGACCAGTACTTAGGGATAGTGCAAGTATCCAAAGGATGACGATGAGTTTACCAGCTGGGAACAAAGTAGGAATTCGATAGAAAAGGGTCTACTTAAGGATTTAAGTGAAAACATTTCATTAACTCCTTAATCTACATTGATTTTTCGTATCTCCAAACTAAAGTTTAGCCATTAGGATTTCTTTTAAAATGTATTCTCCTAGGACATAAAACTGAATGTGATTCGTAATAATATGACAACCAGATCTTGGCCTAATCTTCAGTAAATGTCAGATTTATTGGTGGCATTGTCAATCCAGTTCCCAAAAACACCTTTGAGGGAGAGATTTGATTGTTCTTCTGATCTTGTTTGTGCTGGTGCAAACTTGGAAAGACCCTATTTACAACTGTAACAAGTGGTGTTTCAGTGGTGTAAATCTGCTGAGTTTAACTCTAGTGCCAGTCAGAGCTGGTGGGAAAGACTTCCTCTCTGGACCTCCAAACATTTCCAGAGACTGGCACAAACAGTTCTCAGCCACTTTACTGCTACTCTGCCCCTATGCTGCCAGGGAACAAAAACAAAAACCAGGCAGCCCTGTAGCTTTTCTGAGTGCTGGTGGCTCTCCTTCTGAACTGGTGCAATGGTTCTGAGTCAGGAGAACAACTGTGAACTTCAAGCCATGAAGCATCTGGCCAGTCTCCATATGTTCAACAGAAGGAACTGAGGGACTCGCTGCTTTAGAAAATCACTGTATTTTAAAGCAAGGAGAGTGGCTGAGGCACTAACTTATAATCTGAAGAGTATGTGTCACATAACTTGAAAGCGACACTAGGGACTTCAGAAGAGGAACCTGTGTTTCCAGTATTGCCTGCAAACTTACAGAACAAAGTGGACTGACAGCTACTAGTCCAGTTTGTTCCAAACAAATGCTGAGTAACCAAACTGTTGTCTTTTGTGAGTAAGGACAGCTCCTGTGGTCTTCAGTGGAAGACAAAAAGCAAAATTTTACATCTTGAAGTAAATTCTCCTTGCAATTTACTAGTAAATGTTGCAAAGCTTTCCATCTTTTGCTAGCATCTCTGCTGGTTGAAATTCAATGAAGATAAATCACTTATGTTTAAACAAGTAAATTATATTTATTTAGCTGCAGGGCTTTGGCAGTACAAAGACTGGCTTTCAAAATATGATAAAAACTCATCCTCAACATATATTTCAGGCAACAGAAAGACGTTTCTTGTTGTGTAGGACAGTCCTCTCTGCTAAATGCCAGTTCAGCTGGAATTAATTTCATCTTGTGGACTCTTCATGTACTGTGATACCGAATTCACAGATCAGCAAAAACAGTCATAAATTTGAAGACTTCATTTTATAAATAAAATGCTGCTAGCTGCCTTTATTTGACTTTCCAGAAACCCGGAAGCAGAAACTACCTCATAGTAACCACACAGCTCTCTCCCTGCCAGAGATCAAAATACACAGTGCTCCTTTTTTTTCATTAAAAATCTATATTCCTTTATTGACATTTTATTAAGATATTTATTAAAGTGGTGGTTAAGTATTAATTAATGTTAAATATTATTCTAATCAACAACAACAACAAAAAAAAAATAGTGGAGCAAGGAGAAACCAGAATGGCAGGAAGGTAGAAAGGAAAGTGAAGAAATAACCTGTAGGTCATCCTACTCATTCTGTGACTGATGCTGTGCTGTTCTCCACGGTAGATATCTACCTTTTTTTTTTTTTTTCCTGGTAATGTGTTAACCTTACCAGTTACAGGCCCTACTTTATCAGTCTTGGTCTTTGAGCTTCAGCTCCTGCTTCTTACTCCAGTTGGCTACTTTGAAATTCAGGTTGTGTCTTCAGCCCCCTGGAAGTTATCTGCCTTATGAACAGCAGATTAGGGAAGAATTGTTCTAATTCTTGCCACTATGAATAGGATTTGACAAAACAAAGGTACCAAGACCCTGATTACAGAGCCTTTTTTTTTTTTTCTTCAAGTCCCAGAAAGGAAAATGAAAGACATAAGCAGACTGCAGATGTTGATTTGCATGTTAAAGCATACAAATGTAGGGAAAACAGGAAACATACCATGAAAAAAAATAGATCTGCACTCTTATGTGCTAGAACTGAAGAACAAAAATAAAAAGAAGGAAGAACAAAAAATAATGTGCCTTATGATGTGTTGTGGCTCTCTGCATTGCCTTGTAAAGGAAGACACTATAGAGTTCCCAGCCAGACTGGACCACCGCTTTGCTGTCTGAAGCAAGAAGATACAGATCTGCAGGATTTGTCTTGCATCCCTTGCAGGATCCACAGAGAGGTAAACAGAACTGCAGTAGGGAAAGCAGTGAAGCAGGCATGTTTACTGATGAAAATTTTTCAGAAAGTTACTCCCACATTTTGATCAACTCCAGAGCTGTAATATTTAAATCCAGAACATTTTCCTTTTCCCTGATCTTATATGGTGATGTAGTGGCTCTACAGTTAACTAAGAAAACTTTTTGACTCTTCTTTCTATACACAGTTTTCAGAAATTAGTTTCTCTGTATCTAACATTTACTGCCTGTCTCCATGTAGAAGGTATAATAGCCTCACTGATGGGAATTTTGAGGACACAGTATTTTTAGAGTCATAAGACTTAGGAAATTCAGAGACCTGTCACTTTTCAAAAACTGTTGAAGCATTTTTGTCACCTCATGACTAGATAAAAAGGTCAATTTTTTTTTTTCATGCGTAGTAGCAAATGTTATCTAATTGATAATTCAGTCCTTAAGAGAAAAGTTACAGATCTACGGGGCATTTTCTTTTGTATTTAGTAATTTCCTCTTTATCTTATTGCATCATTGCTATTTTTGTTGTAAAGATGTCTTTCCCAAGTACAACAGGGACATAATGTATTGCCTTCTATGTGCAATGGTTGTCTTTCCTGTTACTGGCAGAAAGAGAAGTCTGAGGAATAATGCTTCTATCATTGATATACTTAAGGCACGTGAGCTTTGGAAAACCAAACAATACAACAGAATATGTAGAATAAAGTAATTTTTACTGGGGCTGGAGTGGGAGATCTTAAAAATATCTACTGTTGCTGACCACTGTCTGATTCTGAGTGCTTGCTTTTGCCAGATAGAAGGAAGGGTGGCAGCTTGTGGCAAGGAAGATGCTAATAATATCTACTTCTCTGCAACTTGGCCATCTAAAGAGCAAGTTAGTGCATATGGAAGGCTCCAAAATTGCCTCCTTATTCTCACCTTTCTTCTCTGACTCTATAGGCAGATGCCCACACTCCGCATTGACTCTCCTTCAGATTTCTAATAGTCACTTTATGCAGTTTTTTTCATGGAGGTTCTACTATGCCTTTTCTCTGTCATAACTGTTCTCACATCCTTTTGTTCCAAGCATTCTCCTGAACCTGGAAAGAACATGTCCCCTTCCATGTGAACTCAAAGGAGCTCAGTTGTACCGTCCAAATACTTCGCCTGTCGTGATTTTTGCTGTGTGTCTGCCTGGGTCCTGCAGCTACTGAAGGAAGGGAGCTAATGCATGTGCCTTGAATTTCCTCACCTTGTGGGACAGAGTGTGTATTTGCCTTGTTTTCTTCCATCCTTTGTGTGCATATCATCTACCCATGCTGTAGTATATGGAAGGTAGGATTCAGCCCTCCCACTCCACCTTGCAAACTTTCTCAATATTTTATTGAGGCCTCTTTACATTGTCAGTCTTTAGGCAAGAGGCAAAGAGACTCCAAGCTTTTCAAAATTCAATTACTTTCTCATTGGCTTTTCCTAACACTCTGAAATAAAGTTGAGTTCCCTACTAAAAATAGCCTATGGGCTCTTCTTTGCCTGCTAACTGAAAGAAAAAAAAAAGCCAGTGAGCCACAGCCCACTACTACTTTACCCTAATGACACCGGTGACGGGCCATGGGAGCGGGACTCTGTCTGCAGTAATTCTCTCACATTTCTTTGAAGTTGAGCAGATGCAGGCCAGGAGATTTGAACTGTGCTGCAGCTGTCACCAAGCAAGTGTCCATGTTTTTTCATGAAGATAACGTTGTAAAGATGCATCCCTTTTCCTCCTCACCACCTTCCCAACAGAAAGCAGTGTCTGTTTTTTTGTTGAGGTGTGCCTGGAGCGTAAAATTGTTCTCAGTCTGTACAGATGGGGAGGAAGCAGAGAATGTGGTTTATTGTTCTGCATTTGGGTTGTTCTACTGCTATCTCATCCCTCCTTTGTATCCTGGAAGCTCTAGAGAGTAGAAGTAAGTTATTAACTTCATGTTTGGACTGAGCTTGCACACTAGAGCCGTGCTCTGTGATTGCCAGCTCTCCACACATACTGCAGCAATACAAATCTAATAAAGATACAGCCAAAGGTGGCCAACCCCTGCTTGTGCCTTCATACCCAATCAGCTTCAGAGCTCTATTTTATTTCTTCATAGGCCTTTTGCTTAGCTACTTCAGGGTTTTTAGTGTGATTTATCTTGTGACAGTTGTCTGTGTTCTTACCACAAAAGTAAAGAAAAATCTTCTCTTACCAGAGAAGCAAGCAAAAATAGAGTGTAGCAACTTAATCAAGAGGTGAAACAGAGAGAATTGCAACATTTTATTTGTTATTTATGTAAAATAAATGAGGAGAGAAACCCAAACACCTCCAAAATTCAAGATACCTTTCTAAGTGCGTTTAATAGCCCCATTTATCTCTCTGGTTGTCTGACACCTCTCAAGGTAGAAATCTCCTTTCTAATTGCTTATAGCTTTGCCAAACTTTAATAATTTGGGCTTAAGCTTTCCATGCCATGTTTCTGACTCAATCTGTCTTTGGAAAAATTGAGTTAAAATGGTTCGGTTGTTTCTGAGAAGAGGACTAGAGCAAATTGTATTGTTTTAGCCATCTAAAAACAAAACAAAACAAACAGTGAAACCCCACCAAAACCAGCCAAACAAAGAGACAAATTCTTGCAAAGTGTTTGTTGAGAACTGCTAGCATTGCAATCTTTTGGCAGAAGAACTTGAAATTAGGCAAGCGGGTTGCCTTGGCGACAGGAATGTGCTTTTTCATCTCCATGAAAAATTGCCTAAATTTGGCCAAGTTATAAGCCTTTTAAAAATTCTTATTCACATGCTCAGTAGAGACTTGTTGAGGTTTAGCAGCCAGTTCTCCAAAGGCTCCATCTGTGCTGAACATGCGTGCTGCTGGACCAACCCAGAAGGGCTTTACTCGCAATCATTGCTCCCACAGGCACCGAGTCATGATGTTGCTGCCATTTGGGTGTAAGAAAGGGAGGAGAGAAGGATTTGCTCACTAGAGAGGTTGGAAACAGGGTTGAAAAGTTGGAGGACGGGAGTGAGAAGACTGACATGGGTACGGTATGAGATGACAGGACAGAAGGGGAGCGGCAGGGCATGCAGCACTGGAGATGAATCCTGCAACTTCTGGCTCTGAGCCCAGTATCCCCTGGTCTCAAAATGTTGCAGAATAGCTGTGAAATGGATGAGTGGCATGTAAATTAAATAAAGTAAATTAATAATTCTGTCTTCACAGCATCATTATGAATAATGTAGAGTAAATAATGCATGTGCCGCAGTGAGTGAAGAGGATCACGCAGAAGTACTGAATAGCTGTCATTCAGTGAGGGCAGTCTGTCCTGTGCATGGAATGAGGCTGGACTCCTGTGGAAAAATAGCATGTGGTAATTTAATTAAAGACCATACCATTCCACAGGAGCACAAGGGGGCGGAATTAAGGCCCTGGAACTTCAGCCCAGTGCTGACTTTGGAGGCTTGACTTCACATTCTTAAAAACCTGGGGGGGTTTGAGAGTACAAATTAAGAGAAAAGTGCAATGAAGCAGCATTTTTTTTTCCATCCTGCTGCAAGAAATAACCAGCCAGGGAGAAAATCTGAATGCAGAAAACCACAAAGAGACACCTTTATGAAGTTACGTTGTTGGTTTTTTTTTTTCTCTCTCTCTGAAGCTCTGCAGTCCTGAATGTTACCGCCTTGCTGATGTTTGGAAAGAGAGGAAGTGGTTCCCACCTCTGTGGACTCTTCTCATGAAAATGCCCTGCTGAAAACTCATTGAGGAAAGCAAGCTTCACCCCAAGTGCCTTTGCTGAGTACAACTGCAGTAGTATAGCATGAGGAAAAAGGCAGCCTTTTAACCATACAGATCCAAACCACTGAATTTTTAAATACATCCTTAGGAAACTTGTAAAACATGGATTATTGGCCTGACAGGCTGAATTAGTAGGCTCAGATATGTAAACACATTACCTGAATTGCTGATTGCTTTTTGTTTAGTTGGTTTTAAACAACAGAGGAAGAACTTGGTAGACCGTAGCAAGAGCGTAACTCCATTTTGAAATTTAAAAAGACTAGGACATTTTCTAGTGACCTCTTTTAGGGTCATAAAATATGCATAGAAAAAGCAAAAAAAAAGTAAATATTTAAGAAAATATTTATGTCAGTGTTGCTCCTGCCAGCTTCTGACTCAACAGCAACACAAGCATGTTTCTTGAAGCCAAGGATTTCTTTCCAGTAACGTAGTGTTTTGAATCAGTTTATCACTGAACGAGTGTCATTAACATTCACTTTGAGCAAAAGAACAGCTTTTATAGTGGCTGTACTCCTCCGATTTGTCCCTTCATGCCAAACACTATTTATCACAAAGAATGCTTGCTCCACTGTTTGTTCCTGGTAAACACAAGCAAATTCTTCTTGGCAAAACCATATGGCTTGAACAAACAAACTGGAGTTATAAAACCCCCCAAAAGGCTAAATGAAACCCCACCAGGCCCCGAATTGACCTGGTTCTTTTTAACTGAAGAAATGAAAAATGAGGGGTTTTGAGTTTTCCCTGTAGAAGTTCCTTGGACATCACAGAAGTGATTGTGTTGCCATCTTCCTGGCACTCATTTCAGAGTTAGATCAGCTCTATTCTCATCTTGAAGTGAAGTTAACCCATTTTCTCTTTCCTACCCACACTCCAAAAGAGAAAGAAAAGGTCAACTCCAGAAGAAATGAAAGGATGTGAAGATTAAACGCTCATCTGGAAGGTTAAGGAAAGTCAAACATGCAGGGAAAAAAAAAAAAACAAACCAAAAACCAAGAAAAGAAACAAGACACAAAAAGGAAAAATAATAGGGGTGACCAAACAGGATTGTGCTACAATCGCACGTTGTTTTCATAGATTTGTAACTGAATGTTCTGCTGGCGAGCCTTATGAGTGAGCTATACGGGTCCTGGCAGAAGAAAACTCAAATGTGTGAATGCAGACCAGGTATAACATATCCCAAGGACTCTGCCCTTGACTGCATTGACCGAAATTGTGAATTGACCTCAGCGAGGTCAGTAGAGCCAGATTTAGCCTTTCCATATCCTTTTGGAAAGAGATTTGTCAAGTGGACAGATTGCTCTTGCAGATATGTCTGCTCTGGAACTGTCTTGGGGGGTTGGCGTGAGTCCTGAGATGGGTCCACTGCTTGCAGATGTGTTACCCATTGTTACTTTTGCTACTGGAACAGTCAGCCTCTGTTTCCATAGGATTTTACCTGTCCTAGTTGAGAATGGAAGGTATTGGTAAAAACAAACCAGGGCAGTACTGCAGTCCTATGTACATGCTTTCCAGTATCTCCCCAGCACTTCTCTTCAGAACACTCTAAATAGCCAACATGATGTCCAGCTAGATATGAAGTAATGCCATACAGTATTCTTAAAAGTATTTCCACCCTCATCCTTAAAATTCAGATCCAACACTGCATTCAAGGAGAGATTCGCTATTTAACAATAGTATTCTGAAATAACAGTATAAATAGCACCATCCAGCAGAGCAGGGAAGTTTCTGGAAACAGTGTCACTGGAGGCACCTTAGCAAAGGAGTAGTGTGAGGTCATGATTTAAGCTTTTCTCCTTCACATTGATGAATTACTTTTTGAAACTGCTGTTCTTGTGAGCAATATGTAAAGCAAATTTGCATAGATACTTCAAAAAGATTAAAAGATTTGAAAAGATTTGAAAGCGATAATGATTGTTCTGTGGAAACAAATTTACTTTTGTCAATGCACAACAATGGATATTAATTCAAAGCAGACATTCTGTCTTTCTCACCTTACCCAGCAGTCCCTCAACACCATAGGGAGGTTTATAGAAAACAAAGTGTTCAGCAACCATGATCAATCCATTGCTCTCGCAATGTCTCAGACAATAGTAAATATTATATGATTTTAGTGTGCCCAATCTGTATACTTCTGACAAATAAAATCCACTGCTTCTCATTACTCTGTCTTCTGTTCCTTTGAAACGTTTGCCTTGGTTTTCTAGTTTGTACACACACACTCTACATATGCAGGAAGTTAAATAATATCTGTTATCATACAGAGCCATTTCCTGAAGCAATTTAGTTGGTTTATTTTCAAGTCTTACACCAGAAACTAATAACAACATTGATTTAAGCCATTGAAATTTGACACTAGGTTCAATTTCCTGGATATTTCCCAAGATTATTGCCTCTCTTAGGTGCACTCAGAGGAATTAATTTGACAGATAAACTCAATAAAATTGTTCTGTATTAGAAGGATTCAAAAAGCAATTAATTTGCAAATTATTCCTGAATGTTAATGAAGTTTTTCTTATTAATGGAATATGGGAGTTAAGTTGATGGCACCAGAGAGTATGATCTTGCTGGTGTGGATCAAGTTGTGTCCCTTGTGAGTTGTCAGAAAGGGTATAGTTACAATGAGGGTATACAAAGTGGAGAAGGGATTGCAGTAGATGTGTGGAGAGGGTCTTTGTGGATCCATTGGTCCTACTGAACTACTTAGAGCTTGTCTGATCGCAGAATATATTTCATATGCAAAGAAAAGCTACTTCCTACATTTAATTAAAGTTGAACCTTTTTAGTGCTTTAAGACATTCACTAATTATATTTCTCGCTGACAAAGCCTCCAGCACTGAATTAAGGTTACTTTCTTTTTTTTACCTCCCTACAACACAATCTACCATTTTATTTTTTATTAATTAGGAAAAAAAAATATTAGGGAATACATAGTACCCTGATATTTAACCTAACTCCTTGACAACTGGTACAGTGTTTTAACTCTGGAAATTGCTAAATGATGTGCCAACATGAAGAATCCATTTCTTACTCACACTTGTATACACATCTATGCATTGTACATACTAACACAAGCCTTGCATCAGGCTTTCCAAGTCACCTCTTTAAGTCATTAGGAAATTAGTTTTATGGACCACTGTTCACAGCTGCCTCTCCTGTACCTATAATAGGAATAAACAAAGGCCTTACATTTTAACTGCTGTTAGAGGTGAAAGGCCAGAGCTTGGTCCATTAAGCTGTCTAACTCATAGTTATCACTCAAGTTTGAATTTTGGATGAATAGCTTTGGGAAAACGCTTCTTCCTCAGGCAAATAAAAAGAGAAAGAAAATCTTCTCCCCCCCACCCCAGAAAAAAAAAAAAAAGGGCAATGTGGAACAAATGCAAGGAGAACCAGATAAAGAGAACTCTATCATAAGGCTTAGGGGATAAGTTTTGCTAACTTCACATGAATAGCCCCAGTTGCCTTTATGCACAGCAGGGTGTGTAGGAGGTGTTTCTTTATACCCATGTATAGTAAAACTCAATCTCTGTTTAGAAGACCAAAGAATGCAAAGAATCTAAAGTTAGAATGGAGGTAAACGCATTCACTTCAACGGGGTTGCAGGGGACGAATTTGTTTCACATGAATGAACTGAAAAGAAGTAATTAATACAGGGGGATAAAGTCTGGAAACATTATTTGTTATTTAAATTCAAAGTGAATCTCACTGGATGTTTCCAACAAGCTTAACTAAGGAAGTTACATAAAATGGCCAGAAAATCATCAGCTATAAAAGAAAAACAATAATATTTCAGGTGAGTGAACTGTAAGCTAACCACTGTTATCCTAACCACTGTTATCATTACTAGAACATAAAATCAGTAGAATCCTGCCAAAATCCATGGGATTTTTCCCAGTGAGCTTGAGAACAGATTTGGATCCTTAGTGTCAGGGCAAAAAGCCAAACATGTTAAATATAGCTTTTAATTAATTATTTCACTTCTAATAATAATTCTTAATGCTTATATTAATGATGATTCTATTTAACTATAAAGAGTAAAACAATTAATTTATATAAGCAGAGAACCTTCTATTGACTTTGATGGCCAGTAACTTGTCCAGAGATTTTTAGCTTACCTGGCTGGCTTTAAAAATATGGAAATAGCCCCTGACATTTCCAGTCCTAGGTCAACATGCTTGGCAAATTTATAGCCCAGCACAGTTATAGCACACAGTACAGTGCCATAGGAGATGAACAGTGGAAAAGAGTTAAGTATATTTCATAGCGAATGTACCTAGAACTTTTTGTTTCTCTTAATAGTATTGTATCTCTTTTAAGTGACAGATAGCTGAACTGGCTGTAGCTAGGGAGATGGGAGGTATTAGGAAGTCGATGTAATTTTTGTTCTCTGTTCTAGGCCTACACCTTTCCCAGCTACTCAGTGAAAGGTTCTGCAGGGGATCTTCATTACAAAGCCACCTTTGTCTGAAATCACCTAGGAAGTGACTCTAGGATCCTGAGCACTAGATGGGTCAAATATTGGCACACGTGCACAGCTCTGAAAGCTATTTATGCAGCTGTACCTTCCCTCATGTTCTTCTGCTGCCTTCTCTTGCCCAGAAAGGTGGTAGATGCTCCATCCCTGGAAACATTCTAGGCCAGGTTGGATGGGACTCTGAGCAACTTGATCTAGTTGGAGATCCCCTGCTGCTTGCAAGGGGTTGGACTAGATGGCCTTTAAAGGTCCCTTCCAATCCAAACCGTTCTATTATTCTATGAAAGAGGATCTTCAGTGAGAGCTCTTGAATGGACTGTCACTGACAATTTTTAACCGGAGCTCATATACCTAGTTAGTCTTTGGCTTTGATAGTATCCCATAGTTTGGGTTATTGTTATCATATGGAAGCAATAACCTTAAAGACCTTAAAAAGATCTTACATTAACCTTAAAGGGATCTTCTATTTCATTACATATAATATCAAAGGAAAAAAATGGGTATGAACCCTCAACTGCACAGACTGAAACACCTTTAGTGCTTCTGCACTGATAAAGAATTTTGTGATCTTTTCATGCAAACCCTTTGGTTTGACAACCCTGTTGTGACAGTAATGAACTGCTTAAATATACTTGTGTGATATAGTTTTTTACTGTTGAGTTTACTGGAAAGACAGTCTTTGTACTAGATCCTGCACATTGGAGTGCTGAGCTCAACTGAGGATGCAGAGAGCCTGTGTTATATGAGTTACTGCCAAATTATTAGGTCAGCAGCTGCCATGGACAAGCACAACAAGCGAATGTCATTAACATCATGTATTTGCACATATATAAAAAAATATATATAAACAGCATATATCAAAGAGCATCTCTCAGATTGTGCTGTACTGTTGTATATGTTACTTAAAATGCTATTTTCTGAAGTAGGAGGACCCTAGTCCTTCTGTCCCACTATGTTACAATTTCACACCACTACTGCTCCAGAGTGGCAGGAGGATGGCAGTTCTCAGCTTTTTATTGTATTATACAGGAAGCAACCTCTGAAATCCACACTTCCACTCCAGTTTTTAAGTGTTAAATAAGAGACTGTGGCAATTAATTTGGCACTTTGAAGAAGCATGGTTTCCAATCAGCTAGAAGCAGAAGCACTTGGCTAACAAAGTCAGACTTGCCCACTGGTGATTTTACTCTTTGATTTTAAGGATTTTCTGGGAGGAGAAAGAGTTGGATTGCAGTTTAGGGCTCAAATACAAGACATGAAAATTACCTGGTGCCAGACCAGCATCTGATACAATTGCTCTGAGCCCAGAGATATCTGAGGGCAGCTACAGCTCAGCCTCTTGCTCAGCTCCAGCTACCTGGAAGTGCAAAATCTCTTTTTAGCACCTTGTAGTCTTGTGGTTCTTTGCTAGCTTGCTGCTCAATTCTGCTGTGCACCATGTGCTCATTCCTAGAGCAAATTATACTAAAGGTAAATGTTATTCACTTTTTTTTTCTCATCTTGTTATTAATAAATGTGTCCAAAAATGTGCTATGTGCAAAAAACACTGCCATATGCAAAAACCCTTTCTCTCTTATTATTATTTATGCTTTTTGTGCCATAAATTCTGAGGTTTTCATTTGATTTTGAGTTACTTTCAGATATGGCATGTTCCTGTTACTTGACAAATTAACTTGCCTTTCTGTGGTGGTGCACCAATCAGTCGTTTTACTGTTCCAGCATAGTCTTAAAAACATATTTTTTCAAAGGTGAAGAGTCCTTGCTAAGGGAGGCAAAACGTAGTAAAAGTCATAAATTTTTACCACGTTATCAGCCTTGTGCTTCTGCAGAACAAATCTTCTTTCTATTGAGAACATCAAATCTTTCCAAATGAACTCAAGATTTTGTTTTTAACAGGAATATATCCCCAAGTATCTTTTTAACAGTTTCAGTTCCATTGCAAATTGAATCAGACAATAAAATGACCACAATCAGAACTGTAATACTAAACAATAACAAAAAAAAAGTTTTAATTTTACCTGTAGCTTTCAATGTGCATGTGCCTTGAAAGCTTTATGTGAGCTTAATATGTGGAAGCATACAGAAGGCCCATTACATGAAAAAGAAGTATTCAGAGACTTACGATTTAGTGTGAACATAGTTAGAGACCCATATCCCCAAACCTGAATTTCATTGAAGAGACAGACAACTTCACTAATCTTTAGAAAGTGCAGTTCCAGCACTCTCAAGGCAAAATCCAACTTCACTTGTGCATAGGTGCTCTTAGACTCAACAGCTTGCCCTTCCCTACTTGCAAAGACTGAAATGTCGAACACAGTAAAAGAAAACCTCAGATCTTTCTCTTGCTGGAGCTTATCGCAAGCCTGGTAAGAAAGGAAATCTTTTTGCAACTTAGGTGGCCTTTGGGGTTACTGCAGTACTCTTAATGATTGCACTATTTATACCCACTACAGGTGTATATGGGCCATGTAAGACCTCAAGAGGGGCTCTTTAACAAACTGTATCCACTGTTTACAGATGGCATGTAGAGAAAATAGGTGTATTTCTGTGCTTGTAAGGAGGAGGAAGTTGTTCTGCTGAGATGAAAGCCCTCCGAGGACTCGGCTTGTTTTCTTTTGTGTGCTGAAAACACTTCTTACAAACAAAAAAAAAGTGATAACCTACTGTTATAAATATCTCCACTTAATAAGCAGGGATTCATTTCCATGTTGAAAAGAAGTTTTCCATGTGTTCTGACTTTGCACAGGAGAAGTGTCAATCTGAGGTGTGCTCTTGCTCTCCTTGTTAGTGCGGAATAGCTGTTGATACTTGGCAGTTACCAGTTTGGGAAAGGGTCAGTGGAGGTGACACTGTCCCCTGATCGGCTGAAGCCAACTGAATTGCCTGGGAGCTGTTAAATTGCCTTTTGCCAGACAGGCTGTGGGAAATAACAATTATGTTTGAATAGCAAATGTCTTTGTAAGAAGCAGGCCAGAAAACAGGGCTAAATTCACTGAAGAGTTTGTTTGCGAATAGTTTGGTGAGTCCTGGTAATGCGTGATGATGTGGACTTGAAGTAAGCTTGTTACTGAAAGAAGATAGTGCTTGATCCTTTTGCTGCAATGCCTGACAATGGAAATGATATGTGCGTGGTGACTCATGATCATATTTTTCATTGCCACATTACATCAGGATAACATAGCGAAAATTTTTGTCAGTTCTACTTTGAGTCCACCAAGCTCATTCTGGCTGCTTCAGAATCTAGATATGAATCCCAGTCAATCCATCAATTACACTAACCAAACTTCAAATAAACCTTTACCGAGTGTTTACATTACATTTGACTTTGTTATTGAGTCTAATGTTGTTATGGAAAAGATGAAAACAGAAGCGATGTGATAGATAAAAATTGTTTGTTTGCATTGTTGGGAGAGAGGGAAAATTGCATTTAGATTACCTCTGATGGATTAGAGAGGTTTCTGTAGGTTTTGTCACTGTGACAACTGACAGATATCTCTATTTTAAGGCTGACACTAGAGGTGAGAAGCCGAGAGTTGTTATCAGGGAAAGAAGAGCTCACATAACCTCTTCATAAATTGAATCATCAGAAAACTGTGCTGTGCGTCTCACTGCATAATAATTAAGCTTTTAACAATATTCATCTGACACTTTTACATAGTTATAAGACAAATGCAGCTTTACTTGTAAATGTACTCGGGATAAGTGGGAGCTCATCACCCTACCTTTGCCTAACTTGATGTAACTACTCACCACAAGAAGGGTGCCTTGCTTCTCTCCAGCTGCATTTACTCCATTTGGGACTGAGCCTCACCCTCCCTTCCTTCTTTCTGCACAAAAGTCTATGTAATGTTCATATCTTGTTGCTCTGTGACCTTAATTAACCCATGACAATGTAGATAACTAAAGATTTTGTGTGGAAAAAGTGACTATTTGCTCTGACACTCTTCATAGGGTAGATGATGCCTACGTGCTGAGAAGGCGGGTGGAAAGGGTAAGAATCAAGGGAGCTCCTTGGCCTGTGTTGACCCTCACAGACAAAATACAGCAGACATCTCAGAGACGTGTAGGACATGACCTCAGCTCAAGGGGCAAACAAAAGGTAGCTCAAAAGGAGCAGGGAAGAGGCAGGTGCTGGGCCACATTCCCTGCTTTCAGATACATGCCTGGCGAGCTCTGCCGTAGGGTCCCAAAGACAACACACAGTATACATGGCCTTCCCAGACTGCAGTTCACCCTGTGCAAGGTGACTCATTGCGAAGTAAAACGTTAGTTTGGGACTAATTGCTCTACACCTGTCTGGAAAAGTAATATCTCTTGCACTAAGTACTGTAATGCTGCTTCAGAGCAGCTTTTTCCTGGCTGCTAAATGCTGCTGAATGGTTTTCACCCAGAGGCCGTCCCCATTTCAATGAGAAAACCCTTTCCCTGTCCTTTGTGTGTGTTTCACTCTGTCTCAAAGACTACAGAAAACACTTTCTAGAATTCAAAATATTGACCTAAATTAGAAACAATCTTCCAGCACTTGATTACATCAAAGCATTAATTATTAATAACTTTTTCTCTAACCTTGTACATAAGTGCCTGATTTATATTATGTGTGAAAAACTAAATAATTTTTCTAGCACTGTGCTTGTCATAGTTCAGCCCCGATCGGGACCAGACTAAGCAGTCTCTCTCTCACTCCCCCCACCTTCCAGGAGAACAGGGAGAGATAATATAAGAAAAAACGGCTCAAGGTTTGAGATAAGGACAGGGAGAAAAATCCTTAAAGTTACCATTACAGGCAAAACAGACTCGACTTGGGGAAAACTATACATTTATTACTAAAACTAGCAGGATAAAGAGAGAGAGAATGAGATAACCTCCCCCACCCCTTCCTCTTCCCAAGCTTAACATTATCTCTACTACCTCCCTGCCCCCCGCCAAGCAGCACGGGGAAAGAGGGAATGGGGGTTGGGGTCAGTTCATCACACATTGTTTTATGCCACTGCTTGATAGTCAAGGGAAGAACTCCTCACATTCATCCCCTGCTCTGTTGTGGGGTCCCTCCCGTATGCCTCAGTCCTTCGTGAAACTGCTCTGGCGTGGGTCATCTCTTCCATGGTGTGCAGTCTCTCCAGAACGGCTGCCCCAGCGGGCCCTCCATGGGCCACAGCTGCATTCAGGCATCCACCTCCCCCGGTGCAGGGTCCTTCACGGGCTCCAAGTGGATCTCTGCTCCTCTGTGGACCTCCATGGGCTGCAGGGGGACAGCCTGCTCCACCATAGGCTGCACCACAGGCTGCAGGGGAATCTTGGCCAGGAGATGCATTACTCCTCCCCCTCCTTCTTCACTGATCTTGGCATCTGCAGCCGTTCCTCTCACAAGAAAAGTTCTAAACAACAGGCTGGCAGACACCTCTCAGGTTCTCTTCACATCATCCATCTCATCTCCTCTCCACTTCTTGCAGCTGGGCCAGGCGAGAGGCCAGAGGGTGAGGCCTGCAAGGCCTCAGGAGGCCCACACCTCCCCCTCTAGGCCTCTGTTCCTTCTGTTCCTGCTCAGCTTCTTCACACCTTCTCTTCTCTCTTTTTTTTTTTTTTTTTTTTTTTTTTTTTTTTTTTTTTTTTTTTTACTGTGATGGAGTCTATGTGATAGCTAAAACCTGAATTTCTTCCTTTTCTTATATGTGTGAAACTGCTGTATTTCTGCTGTAAGTGATACCACTCATCTCCCGACATTATTGACTTGAGTGGTTGCACCCACAGAGGGGGGATGCTCTGGGCACGTGGCCTCTTATTCTGCACTGGAGAGCATGACTATGCAGGTGCTATAAAGGATTCAGCCTATTCGCTGACTTCAATGAGATTTACTCATGCTCAGAGGTTTCCTTGTAGGATTAAGCCAAGGATTTGAGTATATTTCATTTAAATCCTTCTTTTTCACAGCTGAAGTACTTAACAAAACAAGTTTCTGCTGTAGAAAGTTGAAAATAGAGTCAGCAAAAGGAACTGCTGCTATGCCTCCTGCTTGCTCTCTGGGTACAATTGAGTCATTCTTAGAAAAATTGACTGCCAACTACCAGGCATCTCTGGCTTCTATTTTGTGCATAGCCTGGGAAAGTTGTTAATTCTACCTTAATATTTCTCTGCCCAGACTATTAGTTACTACAGTGGCTACATACAGCCCGAGCCCACCCAAATAAATAAAAACAGTGTGTGATGCCAAGTACTACATATTGTTTCTTCTTTGCATGAAAGAAATATGTATGTGCTTTAATTTAAATAGGGCTTTACAGAGATTTCCCATATGGTTCCTGACATGAATATGTATATAGTTTTGCATGGTTCTCAACTTTTCAAATATTGTTGAATCCAACCAGTTGCAACTGTGCCCATAAGTGGATTGTCTCATATCCCAATTTTTTTTTTCAGTGTTTTTTTTTTTCCTTACTATGAACATATTCAGTTTATTTGATTCTACCGCTTCATCCTCTTTAAACATTAGCATAAGACTAAACATGCTGAATATCTCTGACAAGACTGCTGGATGAATAACGTAATAAGTACTGCTTTTATTTGGTTGTCAGTCATGAGACAGTTCATCGCAGGACTTTCACCCACTCTTGAACTTTATTTCTCTTTGTTATCATCTCTGTTTTCTTACTTTTATAACTTGGTGCATCAAATAAATCTCATATTAAGAAATATACTATCCTGTAATTATGACATCTTTTCTCTAAATCAATCTTATTAACAGAAAGTGACGTGCAAAGAGGTAGAGGGTGGGCAGAAGTGATGTGGAGGCGTTAGTGCATCTTGCAGTGGCTAGAAAGATGTGAATGGCTGTGGTTGTAGCATATGAGATTTTTTTGTTTCTCTGGTTGGAGAGAAAAGACAGATTCTATTGGGCTCAAAAACTTAGAAGTTATGGTTTTGTAGAGGATGACAGATTCTTTGAGAAGAAATTAAATAATGAAACAGGAAGGCTAGAGTGTAACAGTTGGGTGGATGAAGTTATGAAGGATTTCCCACCAGACCATTTAAAATGAATTTGAGTTCCCATTTTTTTCATACTTACTCCATTTCAATGGCTTCACTATATTTTGGTGGAGATAAGGCCTAATTAAATGTTCCAATTTTTGGCATGTTATATTAAAGTGATAGCACTCTTTATGTATATACTTTAAGGTGGCATTAGTACTGGAGGCAGATCTTTAATTACAGTATAGCAAATTAATCTTGACTTATTGAGATATATCTGTATGTGTACGCATACACATTATTTTGCTGGCTGTCTGGCCTGCCCAAAAACTTCAGAGTTATTTTTATACTAATACATCCTGAAAATATCAGCACTCTGGTATGGTAACATGTTTGTGTGGGAAATCACGCTCTACAAAAATGTAAAGGATAGTGGACTTCATTGCCCTTTTCAATTTCTGTTTCATCAGAACAACTGCACTTTACCAAAGAAACCTGTAACAGCCAAAGATTTTTCCCATCCAGTAGAAAATACTCTCTGACCAAGTTCTACTGTCCCCTGCATCTGCAGGCATCTTCAGTCAAGTTCTTAAGGAAAGAAAAGTGGTTGAAAAGTTTTCATTCAGCAAGTACTTTGGTGACCTTTAAAACACATAGCATGGGTAGAACATTAATCCCCAAAATGTTGCAACTGTCTTTGAATGTGGGGTGTATTTTAACTAGAATATAACTTTTTTTTTTAGCTTCTGATGTTTTAAGCTTTCCTCAGAAAATAATTGATGTCTTATGTTCCATCTGAACTGACTGCTCTCACAAGGACATACAGTATATTTGCCAAAACTGAGTTACAGTCCAATATCTTGTCCCATTTGATTCTGGAGATACAGTGAATGTGTAGATTGAAGGTTTTTTAAGATTCTTTTCTTTGATCTCACTTTTTCTTTGAGGCAATGATAAGTACTCACTTCAGTACTTACAAGGGTAATCTAGAGAATTACCACTACATGGAGTATGGGGAAAACTTTGAGTAGGGAATGTTTTTAGTTGATAAAATGTCATACACACTGATATTGTTCAAAGGAAGAGTCTGTTAGATCATGTAGGAAATAGACTACAGGAAAAAAAAAAAAGCTCTCCAAGTATAAGTACCTCTCTGATCTTAGAAGTAGGAGTCATATCTTTATCAGTGCCCGTTCAATAGCTTCTTTATTCTGCCTACCAAGGGCTAGCGAAAAGCTATTTTCCCATTTGAGTGCTGGAATTGCTCCAAATTTAAATGAGGCTCCAACTGAAAATACTGTAGAATGTGAGCAGAAAAAGACTGTATTGCTCCAAACTGACATTTTTATGTTTCTCTGTTAGGACTGATTAGGTATTTTATACTGCTGAGAAAAATCCAATAGTTGACTAGAGAGGATAAGAGGAAAAAAGAAAAGGGGAGAGACCATCCAACTTCTGAAAAACAGATTTAGAAGAGAGGAGAAAAATCAAGAACTAAGCTTGCTATGAAGAATGTATGTTGTCCATCTTGAATTTTCAAACAATCTTCTGAACAGAGAGGCTGTTATCCACTCAAGTGAGGAGTGATGTCTGGAGCTTGCTACATCTGCAGCAGAGCTTCTCCATTTGGAGAGCTGTAGGGATGTGGGAAGGTAAAAGGAGATGCAGTCTAGTAGGGCCTCCTGAGTAACCTTGGAAACTGCCTGTGAGCCTCTCCATTCCTCTTTTTCTTTTACAAATAACTAGCGTATTTGAGCCCTGTGCAGCATATTTCACAGCTTTCTCTAGCTGCTGTAATGACAGATGATTATTTCTTAATAAAGAAGACATTTATAGGCAGTAGGCTGGACTCAAGTGAACCTGCAACTTTTTATCAGAATCTCATCCTTGTCTGGGAAGAAACTTCATTACTACTGCAGCGTGTGTGAAAATAGAGGACTTTTTTCTCTTTCAGATCACAAGTACTGGGTCCAGGCTAGGTGGTAGCACCTCTGTCTACTCCAGTTCGGACCAAACTGGTAAGATTGCGAAAGCACTTCAGCTCTATGAAAATACAACTTATGTGACAGTAACGAAATCCTGTGTGGATATGCCTATCCTGCCGTAGGACAGAAAAATCCTGCCTGGAGCAACAGCCCCAGTTGTTTTGCCTGTAGCACAGTCCAAGTAGCGACTCAGTGCTCCCAGGAGAACTCGATTTTTTTCCTCTTCTGTGCAAAAAGCTGCATTTTAAAATAACAATTTGCCCTTGGTGGTGGCTTCTCTGCTCACTGGTATGAGAGAAATAGAGGTCATACGCTATTTTAAAAGTTAAGTAATTTCTTTCCTCCTTCAGATGTGTTACTTTTGCAAGGAATAACAAAGCCACTTGTTAAAATGACCCCAGCAGTGTTCTTTAATGTGCCAATTTATCATGATTACTGGTAGTATATTGGATTTGTTATCAACAAGATGTCACTAAAACAATGAAGGCAAGGGACTGATTCTTAGGACTTAACTTGCATACTTTGCAAGGAAAAAGTAAAAGAGGTAAAACATAAGAGCAGACCCATGTTTTCATTTAAAAATTTATTTTTATTTAAAAATAAGTGTTCATTTGTTTATTTTAAGGTGTTTTCATGAAAAACCAGTAATTTTTTACATTGTGGTCTCTTTCATTGTTCTGTAGCTGATTTTGCACAATTTTAAATACAAAGATGTATGTTTTCGCTTGAACTGATCTTAACAGTCTAGTACTATCAACATTATTAAGCAGAGGAGTCTCCATTCCTCTTTGCTCAAAGCAGAAAATTGACAGAAAATCCAACCAACAAAAAAAAATATTTTCTGCCAGGTTAGCAAGTTAAATTGGGCCAGTGAAAACATCAGAACAAGTACAAAGGAGTGAATAGGACCGCCTACCCAAGGATAGAGAGGGCAGGAATGAAGTCTGCTTTTCCTCTTTTTTTTTTTTCTGATTTCTATTTCTGCATGGCCACAGATTTCCAACATTGAAAGTAGAAGTGCACACTTACAAGTAGTGTAAATAGCATGATAGTTACCTAAACCAGATTTATATGGATGTATGAGTACTTATAACTGCATCTTTTTTTGCCTACTGCAAAATATGAGTGTGCGAGCATTGGACAGATGTGAAAGTTCCCCTGCAGCGAATTACACAGCCTTCCTGCACTCTACACCAGTGTTGTTACTCATTAATCCTTATAGCATACTTCTGAGGTAAGCACTCACAATTATAAATGCTTGAGGTTTTACTTGCTACGTCTTCTTCCCACTGTCCCAAGTGTCTGTGAATCTTATCCTTCCCTTGAAGAAAGGAAAGTACTGGTAATTAGAAGCTTGTAGAAAGCTTAAACCAAGGAACCAAGTGAAAATTACCTGGAATTTATCTGTTTACAAAATATTTTTGTTTGGGGACATGTGGTATGTTTCATTGTTTAAAGGCAGTGACACTAGTAAAGTTCTTCTGAGTGGAGGATGCAACATACAATAGTGATGTGAAGTGTTATCCTTAACAACCAAACCTCCCACATAGCATGAGGCTGCCCAGATGAGGGTTTCATTTTCAGAATGAAGAGCTATGAGACAGTAAGTGCTCTCTCGTATCCCTGGTCTGAAATTATCAACAGGAGTTTCCCATCTGTGACACTTGCATATTCCCTGTACTAGATGCTGGATCTTGCAGTTTTTGACTTCTTTTCCTAACTTCTGTCTTAAATGTCCTTTTATACCATTTCTTATTCTCTCCTCCAGCTTTGCCGATATAATCATTCCAGCTATTCAAGCTGAAGTATCTTAGCAGTGTCAATGGATTTCTTGTCTTCAGTGCTTCAATGCACCCTTCTCACTGGAATAGTCTGTAGGATTCCTGTCTAATACTGTGGTCACCAGTGATTTTGACATGTTCATGTGTATGGCCACTTACACGGCAGTGCTGGATAGTCTGTGCAGAAAGCCTGTAAGACATCTTTTAATAAGAAAGATTTATTAAAAGATCATTTGAAGAGAGAAAGGGAAATAGAGAGTGTTCTCTTTCATTTTGCAGAAACTGATGCTTAATGTAGATGGAACTGCAAGACCCAGTTGTGACAAAATCTGTTGTGTTGCTTATTTCTTATGTTGGCTCATGTTCTGTACAAAAAGCAAGTATGAAGCAAAAACCAAATCTTTGTCTGAGCTGTGCGGAAGTCTGGTCTCTTGTTACCATGGGCTCACTGTCTTTTCCTTTTTCTCATGGAAGAATATTAATACAGTACCCTAACTTTAATATTTCAAAGGATGCAAGTGGTAGGATTGTAATTTTTCTGTTTGCTGGAAAATATTTGTGTATCACAAATGGACAATGAGGGCCATCTCTCTTTCATGGAGATCTCCTTCTCTTCTAACTTGGTATTTGCTGCTTTTTTCTTTTCTTTAAACAACAAACCAGTAACGAACTGATGTAATTATCAAGACACTAATGGTAATTCCAAAAGATTGCAGATGACTTGGCAGCTATTTACCTTGTACATGGGAAGAGGTTCCTATTGTTTTAACGTCAGCTATTCAATTCTGTTTCTAATAAGCTTGCTGTAAATACTCAAGGAGAAGCAGTACCATATTATTATCTTCATCGTTTGTTAGACACTTTGCAATAACAACAAAGTAACTTTTCTGAAAATGGATAGTTTTGGATAGACGTTAAAACTTAAAAAAGATCTCAGTAGTCACAACGCATATCCTGGCTATTTTGTAAATCAACGGCAGGGAATTACAGGAGACACTCTTTTCTGTTAAAAGATAATTAAAGCAGTGGCTGAGAAATTGTTTTGTGATCACAGCGAGATCTCTGGCATCAGACAGCATTGTCCTTTTTGTAGTCAATACAAATGCTCTAGCTTGTAGCTGCCTATGATATGACACTTTTCATTTTAAGGACCTAGATATTAAGAGCTCATGACACAACACCAGCTGTGCTATTAGCTTTTATACCTAAACTGTATCAATAGCAATAGAATGTCAATGATAGCAAGGAGGGTTTTGTTAATGCAGACTGTTGACTTCAGAGAGAAATGCCAAATGCTTAGGATGGACTTGCTTAATAAATAAGCAGTGTGTGTATCAATCTGTGACTAGAGCTTGGGACTGCATTTTGTATTCTGATTGCTTTATTCTTCTAAGTTCAGGGAAAAGCAAAACAAGGCTTTTGTAACCTGCATTAGCTCACACTCAGCTTGGAAAGGCTGCCAAAAAGGGGAAATGCACATTTCTCATTTCAGAAAGCTTAATGTATGTATTCATTCAAATAAGTTTAAAATATTCATTGTGTCAAAATATATAACGTATGTTATTGCTACTTATAACAAGCAAAGATTAAGTAGAATGGTCAGGAAACAGATTATCAAGTTTTTCTTTCAAGAATTAGTACTTATTCCAAACAGCCAAGTGAATTTCCCTGCAACTATACACAGACTTCTCCAAAGTGTAAAAAACCCCCATCTTCTGCTGCAACATTCAAATTACTTTCGAGTCATTCTGCTCCTTGCTTTCTGAGCATCATTTCCTGCCTTCTTTCCTTGGCAGTGCAGCTGGGTACTGAGTGAGAAGTTAGGGGTGAGTGGGATATCTTCCTGCTCATGCGGCAAGCAAGATCCAAATTCTGTGCTCAGGGCAAAGCCTAAGTAAGATTGTTTGGTCCGGGGGGCTGAAATGTTTGAGCCAGGTGTTGGTGCAGTCTGAGAGCAGCTGCTCAGCAGATTCTTTCTCTGGGATGCTGTGGTGTAGCTTTCCCCAACTGAGTTTCTTCTGCCTATTCTCAAGCTTGCGGTTAATTATTATTCTTCCCTTAAGACACATAGCGTGTGTATGTAGCCTGCACACATTTTGCTGCAGCAAGACCCTGACTCCTGCCAAAAGATGACCTAGATTGTGGAAGTTTGCCTGTGAGCCCTTTGGTTCTTGTTTGCACAAACCCAGAATAAGGGGCTTCTCCTGAAAAGATTCTGATCTTACCTCAGGCTGACCCAGCAGAACGAGTAGGCTTAACTACCTTCCCAGATCAGGATTGGAAGCTGGAGAAGTAATGTTTTTGATGCTTAGGGCCTAGCACCTGGGCAAAGCACTCTCTGACCTGAACGATAGGTTTGCCTAGGCAGACTCCAGTGGCAAGCCCAGAATGCTCAGACCTCCATTGCTTTTGGACAATGCTGCAAAACTCAGGGAGTGGGTACAGCTACCAAATTCTGATCTATATACTGAATTCTGTTATATATACATAGTGAATATGTAGCCCCAGGCAGCAACATCTTGTGCTGACAGCTCTCATATGATGTATCTAGCTCTGGACTGGAGGAAATGGCTGAAGATAGAGTGCTAGCTCTGCAGATCCTGAATCACATGGAAATGCCTTTGTTTAAAATAAGAGGTGAGGGGGGTTGCACACAAAAGATTGTCATTTCTTCCAAGACAGTTGCATATTGTCTTAGCTAAAAATCCTCACTTTTATTGGGTGCAGTGAGCACTGCCAGGGGAGAGACTTAATAGATGAAAACTTTTAAAATATTCTAATACTCTCCTCCAATCACTATCGCTGTAGGCAGTGGGAATTACCTGCACTCAGTTTTTGGCTAAGTCAAGTTACAGTCTTTTCATAATGCCGTTATAATTATGAAGTTTAAAACTGCCTGTGAGAAATGCAAGAAATAGAAGGTCTTGAAGTAACCAAGATAGAAATAAAGAAGTTCATGCCAAAGACTTGTTTCTCTAGTTGTTTGGGACAAGCTGCTTGACTTTAGGTTTTTGCTATTGTGATTTTTTTTAACATACATAGGGTTCTAGCAATCCCTAAAGATGTAAAAAAAAAAGAAGAGAGGGATAAAAAACCACCCAGATTTTCATCATTGTGTAAAAATCTGACCTTGCCATCTCCTGATTACATGCTGCAAATAAGTGGGCTGTAGCAGAGGTGTCATCTTCTTTGTAAATCATGTAATTTGAAGCTTCCTTTCACTCTATCACAGTAAACTAGGCATGCAATTCATTCTTTTGTTTGGACAGTTGGTCTTCTAATTAAGAAGCAGGTGACTACTTCTGCACCAAATGGTTCTCCTTTTGTATATCTTTCTACTCCCTGTGATGTTAATACATATTGAAATGGGGTATGTCTGTGCCCAAGTAGGAGAGCAAATAGCACGGAACAGAGGGAACAGTAAAGGGGAACGGAACAATTGTCAAAGCAGCTCATCCTTAGTGACTGTAAGATACAGAAGGAGGCAGCAAACTGGATTGCATCTCCATGGCTGACCTGCTGCTCACTGCAATCTGAATGACTTCTGGGGTTGCTCTTACTGGACTTTGCAGGAATCAGTATATGTTGCATATGTATATAAGCCCAAATCAGAAAACAAAATAAACATAACAAGAATTCCAGAGTAATACACTCCAAACTGGCTGGAATGCAGCAGGTATGCTATGTCCCCATTAGTTGTTCCAGAGGTGTGAAGTGATACTGCATAGGTATTCTGACTGGAAAAATGGGTATGTGATAAAGAGATAATCAGATCTTTGGAAATGTCTAATGTATTATGCTGTGAATAAACATCTGTAAGACGCTTTATTTTTTTTAATCCTAAATTCTCAAATCATCTTATGATTATCAGGTTGCTAAGTGTCAAAGTATATAGGATGTTCTTGTTTTAGAGAGGAAAATTTGAGTTCCACAGGTATTACTTGACTTGCCTAAGAGCAACAGCAGTAGCCTCAGCAGTGTAAACCACTTCCCCTAACTACCTTTCCTCTAGAGGAGTGTGTTGTTCAAGTCGGCATTAACGATCTGGGATCAGCTGCCTTGCGCCTACATCCAGGACCTGTGCATCCGCTAGTGAAAAAATGAAGCACACAGTAACAGCTTGTGTGCCTGTGTGTTGAGGCCCCTCTCTATAGGCATGTTTCTCTCTTCTTGGTTCAGATATACAAAAATATCCATTGTGATCTGGTCATAAATCAACACGGATTAGTATTGAAGAATTACGCCAGGAGGAAAACTTGCCTTTCATACTTAATGTCATTCATTGCAACCACTCTCTAGTTCATTCTTTTCCTTTGTTTATTCGTCATTGTCTTTTGCTCCACCCTTTGTTTTACACAAATGTTGTTTAGCATGATGATGCTGTTTTCTGACCAGTGGAAGGGTGTAGCCTGGGCTGAGATGTTGGTTCCAGGATTACTGAGAGTTCATAGTATGCGTCACTACAGAACAATATGAATGAGAACAAAGAACATTACAAAACCAGCAAGTGAATCACCCCTTCTTCCCATGCCCCCTCATGCCTATTCAAAAAACAACACTGAAAGCCCAAATTAAATTTGAAAGGGGGCAGTAGCAGGGGGGAAATGTAGGGTTCGGGGTAAATACCGTGGCATGTGTGGTCTGTAAGAGTCCTCATTCTGTGGAAGCGCTTGCACAGTGAGATATACTGAGGGCAAATTAAGTATTTCGAACCTTGTGTAGGCCTAAGTAAAATTCTCAACTTTATTTGAGACTCCTTTTTTGTGACTTCATTTTTATGAGGTTTTATTTCTCCTTTGAGTAATGTTAAGAGACCAGAATACTCGTAGAAACAGCTGAGGTATACAAAACTTCTGGAGATTCTTAAAA
Source organism: Tetrax tetrax (assembly GCA_009806455.1). Lineage (NCBI taxonomy): Eukaryota > Metazoa > Chordata > Aves > Otidiformes > Otididae > Tetrax > Tetrax tetrax. The sequence continues at coordinate 43,908 of WHYT01000488.1, forward strand.
AAACTTTTATAAATACAAGCAAGGTTTGTATAAGCTGCAGTATCTCTTCTACGCTTCTATCAGACTAATAAAGCAAGCAAAATTTCAGGAGCAAAGTCTTTCAATTTGATATCTTGTATAAATATATATCGCTAATATGAAACTTGGGTATTACTTCTAGAAATGGAGATCAAAAAGGAGATTTAAAAAAAAATTGTTTAACATTGTGTGAAGATAAATACAATTATAAAATGCAGCAACAAACTACTAACAATGCAGCAGCTTTAATAAAAATTAAAAGAGAGGAGAGAGGAAGTTCTGGCACGAATTTCTGATGTCCTGTGAACATCGAGATTTCCATCTGCTCTCTGCTTTCTGATTTCCTACTTGTGAGCACTGGGCCAGGAAGGCACCAAGTGTTGCTCATTGCAGGAGCATTTGATGGTTGCCAGACCATCAAGTTGTATTCCACAGAGGGGGATTTAACAATCCTCTAAGTGAGGTTTCAATGGATGGTTTCAAATGTCCCACTTGGTCTCTTTAGTGATCTGCACACTTTAGGAAAAATGACAACAAAAACTTAAGTTAAGAGGCTGTGAATCTGAAGCTCCCTGTAACCAAATGGAAATCAGGTGATTGCAATAGCCATGAAAAGGAGGAAGATAACATTTACTTCTAGAAGCTTCAAAAGCTGGATTTTTTACAGTGATTTTTATCTGTGGCCATCTGCAACAGCTCTTACTCTGTCAGTGCCTTTATGGTGGACTCCTGGTTTCCTCTATCTCACTGGTCTCAGTTCCACCCTGAAGAAGCAAAGGGACAACTTGTGTCTCACACTCACCTTATTGCTCAGATGTATATTGGGACGATTGAAGTCTAACTCACAGCAGCAGTAAAAGGCAGTTCTGCTTGGCCACAAGCTCTAGATACTGCTCTAATTTAACAGTGTATAGCATCAATCAGAATTAGGAAAAAGGAGGTCCTCATTAGTAGAATGAAACTATGTTAGATGGATTACAAGGCAAGCTAAAAACAGGAGAAAAAGAAGAATAACTCAGGAATAGGATTAAGCGGTTGAAAGGGGAAGCACAGAAACAAGATATAATTATACAAAGAGAGAAGACTCAGAGAGAGGTCAGTCTTGCTAGGTCCAAGCTAAACTGCTAGGCAAATACCCAGGGCCTCAAGCCTTCTGTGATAAGCAGCTGAGATCAGGTTCAAATATTCCCTGCAGTTTTTGGAGTGGTCTCCTAAAGTGATTACATACCTACGTATACTCATGGAGCCTGTTTTATTGGCTGCGTATTCAACATAGGGTCTTGTTAAATGTCATTTTTGAGAGGGCCACTTGGAGAATGGGCTTCTGTCGTTCATCAACAGGTTTCGTGCCAGCTGTCCATGCCACTTCACCAATTTGCTTGCGTGATCATGATTTGTTATTCCTTTAAAACAAGTTATTTTGAGAACCACTTGGAGGCGTCTGAAGTAACTACAAACATCCCAGATTGCTCACAATGTTTTTGTGGGTCTTGTTCCCTGAGTGATTTGTAGTTTTTGTTCCTTGCCGATTTGTTATTTGCAAAAGGTGTGTTCTTCACCTTTCCTTAAGAAATCTAGTCCTAGATGTGTGTGGCTTCTTGCCTTGTGAGAACAACTGCAAAAGAGCGAGCTGCAATGCAGCTGTAATGCAGCACTTGCAGAGGAGGAAAGATCCTTCTAAGGATGTCAGAGTGCCTGTGTTCAGCTCAGAGAAGTTCGGTTTCTCCAGACTTCTAAACCATAAGTAAAAGTCATGATGATGCCAGGAAGGCACAGAAAAGGCACTGCTTTTCTAATCATCCTTGCCCATCATGGAAAATCTGAGATCATGCTTTCAAAAAGAAAATACCACTTCTTTGTTGGTTATTTCCTAAACACTAACTGGCTGTTGAAATGATAAACCTGTGTACTTCTGTTGGTATTTGTAAGAAGCAGGACTGAAGTGGATGGGGTGAGTATGAATCTTCCAGTGCACACCTCTCTGTCCAACTGTCTCTTAATGCAAAGTTATTACTATAGCTGTCTGAATAACTTGTTAGTATTTACCAATTCACCTCAAACAGCGTGATATTTTGGGGAGGTGCCCCTGTTCCGTTGGGCTGCTGAAAGGAATTGTTTCCCCTAAAAGCTTTGTGTTGCTTCATAAATACAAACATTCACTTGCAATTGCCTGTAAGTTATTTGGGGGCAGGAAAAAATAAAGTTGAGTAAATGTAACTTGCATTGAAAACAAGCATTGAGGAAATTAACTCGTATGGTGCTGAAAACCATACAAGTTTATAGTAAAAGTATGATTGTTAATTCTTAAATTTGATTGCAATTACCATACTACCCTATTACAACGTCAAGCATTGTTTCATTTCAATAAGCTACTTTAGGAAATACTTGCCAAGATTAGAAATGAGCAGCTCTAAGAAAATGGAAAACAGTGTTCTGCTTTTACCTACTGATTGCCTTTGTACTGTGTTTCTTCCAGAATGGCATTTTACTACAAAAATGAATGTTGTCATTTTCCAAACACAGCTTTAATCGGGTATTTGTTGTGCAGATTTTGCCTGGTTTTCTTATTAGCCATCCCTGCAGACTTTCTGTTGTTATATATGTCGGCTGAATCCCTTCGTCAGTGAGTTTTCAATAGTGTCATTGAATGTAGCTGAAAAATCCAAGCAAAACAATAACCCAGCCCTGAGTCCCTGTGAGCTTGGACAACAGCTTGCCTGCAAATCCATTCAGTGCAAATGAATTTCAGGGATAAATAGCAAAAGAAAACATAGTGGGTGGTACCAACAGTAATCATGCCTTGACCAGGTTTCCTGAGTGAAAAAAAAAAAAAAGTCACTTCAAGGAGAAGTTAATGATCCTTCTGTACTGACCTCTGCAGACAAACAGCTGTTTGATCAAACTGCCCTGTTCCTTGATTTACATTTCAGGGGAGATTCTCTGTCCTGGGCGACAGCTGTTCCTGTCATCAGCTACGTCTGTGGCGTACTTTCTGGAAAGCCAAATGAATACAATTTGGTTTCCAGATAATCACTGAAGCTGAATATTGAACCCTGGACTGCACCTTTCTTTCTTCCTATGTGTTGGCTTTGTTTTTTCCTTATTCTAAGGGAGGAGCGTATAACAAAATCCTGTGCAATTCTACAGCTGATTTGCAGTGCTTTCAGAAGTTAACTGTCTGCTTACTGAACGTGATAATGTTCCATTCCCACCGTGAAACTAAGACAGGTTTCAGACAGATTGCTCCACAGAACAGTGAATTTCAGCCGTCCTGCAGAGCAGCCCGGCCAGGGTGGAGGGAGAGAAGGGCTGAGCGGGGGGGTGAAGGATACTGCAGCATGGGCCACAGCGGCCCTTCACGATAGCTATGGGATTGAGGCAGAGTTGATGTTCTCATCTGCTGGAAGACCATGCTAAGCTCCAGGCAGACTCCAAGGACAGAGTGCCACCTACTGCAACACCACTGCTGTAGAGAGTTCTGCAGATATGTGTGAAACCAGCGGAGGCTGGAGCTTGACTAAAAGCTGAGTGAGTTAAAAGAGCCCCAGACCTCCACAGGTCTAGTACTTTTAGATTTTTTAAAGGTCTTTCTACCTGCCTGCTCTCTTTTCCCAGTGCATCATTACTGCTGCGGGTGTGGCCAGCACTGGCCTGGGGACCAACGCTATGTAGTTCATCTATGAAAAAGATGCCATCCAAATATACTAATTAGTCTAGAAAGAGCGCTAGAAACAAACTGCACTCTCAGAATGCAGGGGCTAGCTCCTGTGGTGCCACCTCGTACAGCAGATCAGCACTAATTTTTTTCAATAAATATGCTAGTCCATACTAGAAATTCAACACTAGGTTTTGTGTAGCTACAAATCCTAGCCTGCTGTTGTTGGGCCATGCCATTTGGGCTGCAGTTGTTGGGCTGCAGTACAATGGACTCTTGTGCTGAGCTAGGCGGAGCAGGTAAGTTGAAGCACAGGGTGGCAGATGCAGTGTGGCGGGGCAGGAACATCACAAATCAAGAGATATAGCTTGCAGTAAGAACCTGCACCAAAATATGAGGATAGGTAAACAGTACTAAATTAAATAATTAATCATTGGCAAAGGAAGTAGCTTTTGAAAGTCATAAGCTGTGCAATATTGTTCCCAGGAAATTGGAATTTGGCATGATTTAGTCAATCTCCTTCATAATTTTAAGGGAAAATAAGCTAAACTTTACTTCATATAATCTGTGAATTGTTTCATTAAAGGTTTGTTGTGTTTTCACGTCACTGTACACAACCCGAGATTCGATTGCACCCATCACTGTTTAATGTATCATATAAACTTGAATATATTTAATTTTATTACTGTGGTATAGCAACTGAAATTGTCAGAAAGGAAATTTACTAAGCATAACAAAACAAAATATCTAAAGCCGGTCAAAGATTTTGAAAGGAGATATCCTCTGTCACATTTAGTATAGTATAGGTGAGTATAAACACATTTTACTGTAATTTACCTGAAAATATCTTGCACAATGATATCATCTTGCCTTTTTTGTGATCAGGTTTTCATTAATAATACCTCAGCTGTCTTTGCTATTGCCTTTTGGATAATGACTGGATGATTACTTTCATGACTTGTTTTCATTATACTTGATGCTATGCAATGGATCAAGAAAGAGTATATTTATTCAGAATGTAAAACATCCAATGAAGTAGATAAGGGAAGAGAGAAGAGGGTGAAATATGGGACAGAAAATATGTGCTGTAGGACACATAATGACACGGATCTTGATGAGACAATTTTAAGCTACAGAGGGCTGAAAACAGAGAACAGAAACTCTAATTAAAACATTAATCTTTGAAATAACTGTGTTTATTATTGACCAAATTATCTCAGACATCAACATGCCATATATTTATTGCACTGATAAGTATAGATTAGCATTTTGGAAAGATGTTAGTGAAAGTGCAGTAGTGCTTATAGCAGGCTGAACATGAAAAATGTGAGCCTTTGAAAACAATATCAGGTAGTGCACACACAGAGAGCTTCCAGACTGAGGTTAAGTACAAATTAGAAAGTGCTCAGTTCTGAATCATCTGATGTCTCTTGCAGTCTTGTGGGATTTTCACTGTCAACTGTACTGACAGCCAAACTAGGCTGCTTGGAAAGCTGTGGCACTAAAACAAATTTGCCCCTGATGTTTGTCATTTCTGTTGTCTGTTTATATAAGAAAACATCCTAGGAAAAGCATCCTGCATAGAATCAGGGCTATATCTTTAGCAGGATATCTGACCAGTTCTGGATAAAGTATCCTATAAACTTAAGGTTTTAGATCATGGGGAAACTAATTTTTGTTTCTCCAGTTGCTCTTCAAATCACCAATATTTGATAAATAAGTTGATTCACATAGGTCGTTTGCTATCAATTTTGACTATACTTCCGTGTGCTCTCCAGTGACAGTTTGCTCACAAGTACCTTGAAATGTAGCGCTCAGCTTCGTGCCTGCCACTTGGTTGGATACCTGACACTTGCCTCACAGGAGGTAATGAATACTAAACACAAATGATAAAGATGAAACAATGAGTGTGAAATCACACACATCTGGCATCTGTTTGGAGGTAATTCTTTTGCTTCACTATTTGTAGAAAGTACTAAAATTTAAGACCGGTGAGGAATAGGTCCTGCTTTGTCCCCCTGTGTTTAATAGGCTTCTCATAATGTTGACTCAGTGTCACATCAATCATTGCTGACCTTTAATCCAGCTACTCAGTATGCAGATAGATAAGTATCTCTTGAGAAGGCCAAATGGCAGGCTACTGCTGTGTTAGGTCTTCCTTATCTTCTGTGTCTTTTTATAAAGAATCACTACAGTGATAAGGAACCTGGTTCCCAATTACTGCTCTTGTCGTCCGCGTAAATGAGATGAGTTAGCCAATGGGATGAGCTTTCCAACATTACCACACATATAGTTGTTTTTCTGTGAATCTGTATGGTCACCAGATTATTAAAGTTTATCCTTCAGGTTTATAAGAAGTCCTGCTTCAGTCACAGGAGAGGTATAATACATAGACAGGTTAACCATGGCATTTTTTTCTTAAAATACATAATTTTATTGCTAAAATTATTTAGTGTTAAAATCATATCTGTATTAACAAAGTAAATGAGAGTTCACCCAGCCTCAAAGCTCCTGAGGGAGCCTAGGGAAGGAGTAGGTCTCCAGAGGGCTGCAGCCCTGATTTAGCATGGGAGGATGTTGGTCCACTGGCTTCAGCGTCCTCTTTTAAAGGTTTTGTTTAATGGACATCAGACCATTTATGGAAGACCATGGTCTAAACAGCCAGTGTCTGCATGTGCTGAGCTGCCACCAGCTTCTTCTTGCCTGCCTCTTACTGTCTCCAGTGGCCTCATCAGTCCCAATGCAGTAACGGTGCGCTCATTCTTCCATGAATTTGGGAGGGGAAGAAGGCTCATTCCAGTACTATTTCCCCTTTTCACACCAAGATATTCTCTTCAAAACTGCAACCAAGTTAAAACAAGGTGATTTAAACCAAAGCTGGGCAAGAACTGGATGGGTTTGTTTTGCCTTTAATACTATATATAAGAGACAACCTCAAATAAAAATGTCTGCTTTCTGCAGACACTCAGATCATTAATTTTTAACAGCCAAAGCGCTCTTGGAAAAACAGAAAAGCCAATAAAACAATTGTCCAATTGCTATCCTACCAGTAACTACCAAGATTTTGGCTCCAATCCTCTAAGTATAAATTACTACAATCCAAATAACTGGGTAAGCTCTATTCATCCGGTTGACCAAGAAATATGTATGGTGATTTAGATGTCTGACTGGACTTGTTTATACCAACTAAACATTTTTTAACTCAAGTATTTAAAATTCATAAAGTTTACTTATTTTAAAACTTGAAAATAATTATTTCTGTGAAGCCAAATATGCACACATGAAAAGTCCCTCTGAAGATGGACCTTGAAATTTGGCTTAATTTATAGATTATACTTGTAGCATATAGACATTTAATTCCACTTACAATGGAGCCTAAAGAGAGATCACAGATCTCCATCAGTAGAAATAATAATACTGTGGAAAAGGTAGTGGGATGAAGTTTGTTAACAATATGTCTCCTAGTTTCCTGATAATTCTTTCAAAGTCCTTGCTAATTCTGCTGCCTCAATGCTGTGTGCATTTACATCCTTGCATCTAACTACTTCTCCAGGCTTTAATAAACCAACTCTGTCCTCTCTATCTCTGATCATATTTACAAATCAGTAGTACAGCGGTCTAGCAACTATGGGCAGTGTTTGTGCTTTACACATGTAGCTTTTTTCTACTGATACCTGTGCATTGCCTTCTGGTCTTTCTCCTATGGATCATGTGACAGGGGTAAATCTGATCCTTTGTTCACAGCAATGTCATATTATGTCTGCTGTGGGATCAATGTGATGGAGCTCGGGAGATTTGGCTCTGCAGGCAGCCATGGCACAGAAGGGTCCCTACCCTCATGCAACCCTGCAGAGGCAAAGCTGCCATTTCGGGGCTGCTGCTTGCTGTCTGACTCTGTGTTTCCTCCCTGGAGGTGGCAGAGATGCCCCAGGCTCTTACAGCTGGGAGTGGAGATACCACCTGTCCATACAACAGCACAGCACTAGCCAGAAGAATTGTTGGGATGTGACTTGGTCCCTTTAAACAGACATTTGGGCATGACTCCTTGCCCTTCTTCTCAAATTAGTCCAGTTAGTTTGACAGTTAAAGTTGCCTAAGTATTTGAATGGATCTTAAATTATGTTTTCTGTACCTCAGGTTAGAAAGACTTTAAGTTTAGAATCAAGTCTTTGTTCCTCGCTGATAAGAAGCAAGACCTTTCAAGGGATATTAAATACTGGGTGTTTTTTTTCTCTTTAACTGCTTTGAACAAGGTGTTACTGTAACTCTGACTCAGCGGGGGAGGAAAAGGAAATTGGTGTTTTCTGTGCTCTGTGTCCTGTCTCTGAGGTGTTGCCGGAGGTGTTGTGTTGGTATACTTGTTGGTAATGAAATGCATAAAGGTAAGACCTGTTCAAACAGCTGTAACCGTCTGTTCAGCATTTCCCTAATCACTGGGGTTTCTCTAATCCTAAGAGGCAAATTCAAGCCTAAACATAAAAATGACAAAAAAAAAAATAAAAATCCCCCGAACAATCTGATCATATCAGAAAACTCTTGCCATGTCTGTAGATAACATTGTTGTGCCAAGCAGAGATGGTGGTGTTCAAGAAACAAGCCGGAGCATCCATGTCAAGGGGTGACTTTTCTGCTCTCCTGGCTCAGAGCTGTACCAGGCGCAGCCAGCTGAAATGTGTCTGTGATGGTTTCTGGGGAAACATGAGGCAAATCTGTTCTGAATGTGTAACATGGCTGAACCACCAGCCAGGGACTGCTGTGCTGGTGATGTGTTATATACATCGCTCACAGGGCCTAGAGGTTATTTCCTTAGGAATGCTGAATTCTTTAGTATTGACGCTGCTTGGGAGGAGTAGCCTGTGGATGTGCATTGACAGCACTCTCTTACCCTTCTCCACAGCATCAGAAAGATTCCCTGTGGTGAACTCCAGTCAGACTGTGTGATTTGCTTTCTCTTCCCTTCAAAACATTTTAAATTTTTTTTTTGTACAATGTTTAATATTTCATTATTTCCAGCGGATAAAAAGGAAAGTTTCCTCTGAAAAAATTGTAATGTGTAACTTCTTCTCCCCAAGTCAGTGCTGCCAGCTTCATAAATGAATGGCTCTGATATCTTCAGAGACCAGATTTTTGTATTTGTTTGCAGAAGAATGGAAAGTACATTTTTAATAAAGCTCCTGTGATGAATAAGTGGCTCAAAAATAGCAGTCTAAAGCTTGCTTCTGTGCTGTCAGAGCACAGTCTGCCAAGTAATTTGCCTACATAAACAGTGTAAGAGCAAAAGGCCTATTGTAAAGCTGATCTTATTTTTAGAGGTAGATTTTGTTATTCACTCTCACTTCCTTTCCCACCAATGATTTGCTTCCACTGCAAAACAAGGCCATGACGGCAAATGCATACCATCTGATCGCATAAGAGCTGCAGACAAGATACCCTGCAATTCCCAACTCCGCTTCCCCAGAATAGGGAGGACACGTGTGGGTTTTTTTTGTGCTGAAACTTGATTTGCAAAGGCTTCAGGATTGTCTGCCTCTTGTAGTACCCCAACACAATCACATTATTATGAAGCATAGAAACACACAGCTGGATTCTGCCCCAGTTCAAACTCTGTACATTCCTACTGGTATAAGAGGATTTATTTGTGTGGGAGTTTGGGAACAGTAGAAGCTTTGGTACTGAAAGCAGTCTATAGTCCTCTACATATATTGCTCCATGCACCCACTCCTCCATCACAATACCAAAGCAGATCTACACTGTTGATGCAAGAATGTGGAAAATGTCTCCCCTACACCACCACTGAAAGCTGCAGCTCAGTTTTTCACAGCTGTAATAAAGCAGACAGGGCTTCTGCTGAGCTTTTCTTTGACGGGGTTAAGCTGGCAGCCTTTCCCCATCTCCACAGAACGAGTGCACTCACTCACTGCCTCCATTGGATGCCCTGGCTGCTTTCCATGTCCAGAGGTTTCTGAAGCTGTAGGAGTTGCCTGTGGAGTCTCCAGGGAAGTGACATGTTAGCTGACTTCCAGCCTTGCAACTGCCTTTCATTATTGTGTTTTCCAGGATTTGGTCACTCTTTTTTCATTGGAAAGATCAATAGTTGACTTCTAATTACATGATCCCATTCAACACCTATAGATGAGAGGTGGCTTTATTGAAAGAAGACATGATATTGAGAAACAAAGCAGTAACTCTTGCTCCATCTGCTTTCCTTGCACTAGTAAGGCCTTGTAAGGAGAATGGCCATTGCCATGCTTTGAGTCCACTTCCACTACCATCTCTTTCCTGCTATTACAATGTGTCTGGTTCATCATGTTATATATTTCCCTGCAAGCAACACACTTCTGTTTTCAGAAGACACCAGACTCTTGATGTTTTGTCTGTTATGGTGAGAAGCAATTCAAATAAATTCACCAGGTCCAATTCAGAAAGAAAACAGAAATAACCTAAATCTAATGCAACGCGATAGATCCCATAACATTTTGTGTTTCCCTTTGCTGACAAGTTCATCGTTACAGGATAAACATGTCTACTGCATATGATAACAAACAGCATTAAGAATAGTTTTTTAGTTCTGTGGAAAACATTATTTTACAAGGTTCTTATGAGTACTTTTTTAGCTGCAATCCTTCTTTCCTTATAATAAAATTCTTGTACTGGTTTTGCAAAACTAGTGATTCCTATATCAAAGTCAAGGTATATGGTAAAGTGGCTTAATCTGCATATACCTGTTGTGCAATTTATATCACAGCACACACAATTGCTGAATTTCATATCACATCACTGTAAGTGAATAAGGTCAATCTACCTCTGCAGGCATTCTGGGAAAAAATTGTACTGTTATTCCATTTACATTAGCAGGTTCAAATAAATATAAAATTAAAATAATGATGAAAAAAAAAATCCCATGAATTGTTCTTTCCAGAAAAAAAAGTGTGGTTTGTTCTTTAACAAGTAATTTTGGTCCATGACATTTTCCGTGTTTCCTTCTTTGTTTGTTTTACATAAAGTTGGTCTTTCTTTTTGCTTCCATCCTGTGTCCTTCACTTCAAACATAATCTTTCTCGAGAGTATTTATGAACCTTTCCCTACTGTTCAGTAAATGGTTTTGAGGTAGACTTCTACTGAAGGTGGTGTTCAGAGATCTCAGAGATGTTGTCTGAGGGACGCATTTCCACTTCTGTAGAAGCATTAGTAAATTAGTAAACTTAAAGGTTTAAAGGAGGAAAAAAGTGACAAAAGACAATTTCATCAGACATGCCTCTCTACAGGGCTGTTGCATTTATTACTTAGAAAACTACACATTGGAGAATGTTGAATTGGACTTATTAAGCGTCTTTAAGTGGTTTCTCTAAAACAAATAATTTATTTATACATTGAAATATCAAATATCTTCAGAAAGCTTACTATTCTGTCTTGTAAATTAAGATCTGTCCTCAGAAATACAAAACAAGATCTTTTTGAAACACTTTGGAAAATTCACTAATAGTATTAGAAGCAACAAACTTTTGTTGCAATTGATTTTTTGTTCTCTCTATTGCTGGTATGAACTATGACATTTTGCAAACCCACAAGTTGGATTATGGTCCATTTTCTATGTGGATCTATGCTTCTTTAAATATAATTGTTAATTCTATGTGGAGGAAGGAAATCTCTCCATATGACAGGGAACTGTGCCATGAAGTTGTACTCTTCCTGGATAACTGCTGTCCATGACCTGTGGGGAGTTCTGCCATGAGCTAATTTTACTTAGCTCAGGGACACCCTGAGGGAGTAAAAAATCCTGTCCTGTGGTAAGAGTTATAGGGGGGAAAAATATAATGTATTTTTAAAACTTGCTAGTATGAGTAATGAAAGTGTTGACAAACTGCATTAAAGCCACGTGATGAAACATAGTAGTACTGCCACAGGACTGCCAAGTAGCTATGATTATGCAAATAAGAATACACACAGAGTCTGGCTGCAGAGAACCGACTGCAAGTCCCTGCTGGTGGCTACTCTAATGTTTCAGGGACTGAGGGAATGGCTTAATGTCATGCATTTATGTAAATAACTAGCTATCCCCCTTGGTCTTTAGCCTGCTAGAACAACTACTCTAGTTCTAAATCTTTCAGGTCCTTTCCTGATGATCATCTTGATAATATTTCCAAAGTATGATATAAGAAGATTTGTCCTTTATAACAGTAATAAACAAAACTTATCTACCATTTACTTGCCATAATGAGTGTTCTTGGGTTTTTCTTTCTTTCTTTTTAAGCCAAATTTTTTTTGAAAAAAAAAAATGACTACTCCAGGATTTATTTTTCCAAATATATTATTTTTCACTGTAATTTTGTGTGTTAGGTGTGGTAAATACTAACATTAAGCCATGGTCTTCACATTCTTGGAGAAACATGTTACCTATCTGCTGAACAGCACGGTTAGAGCATTGCAGAAGGGGCTCAGGAGACCTGCAATAGGTTACTTTCTTGTAAAATGGATGAGAAGCTGATGATCAAATGAGATTCGTGGAAGAAAAAAAAAAAACAAACATGGGGTTTTGTGCAGGGAAGAGCGGGTGTTTTGCAGAGGAGTCTGAAGGTGACTAAGCAAGAGATTTTTTTGGTCTAGAGAGAGCATGATTTCATCTTAGTAAAGCACAAATAGTATTGCAGGAAATAGGAGATGGCATGGGACTAAATTCTTTAGTGTCAAGGGTAGTTTCCAAAGCTGTTATGATACAAACTTGTTAATAAGTGAAGATGTTTATGTTAATGACCCAGACAGCATCCATGATTCGCGATTCTGAGTTCATTCTGAATTGAAGTAGATTACCTTATGAAGATGCAGTGGAGTGTGGGGGTTTTTAATGGGATTTCAGAAGAGAATTGGAGTCCATATGTATATGAAATCATACATTCTAAAAACGAAAAACAGCTACTAGGCTGATTACAATGGTCAAGTGTGGAAATGGCAAGCAGCTCAGATACAGACAGAGAGATCTTGGTGGATTTCCTTGCAGTTTTCCCTTCTGGTGGCCTCTCAATAGCAATTGCTGGCCCCGTGTTAAAACTGTAAGTAATCCATCTTTCAGCATGTCTCTGGGGAGGCCATTATCTATTGAAACAGATTGGCAGTAGAAGAAATTAGGGTACTGCTCTCTGAGGCAGACGGGGACAGGGAGTTGCAAGATTATGTGGTTAGCAGCTGATTACCTTCAGCAGGCTTTGCACACTTAATCTGACATATTTTGGCCTGACTCACAGAAACTGGTTAGGTCCAGGGTTGTAAGAGCAAGAATACCTCTTCTGACCTGCCTGGGACCAGGACATGGTCCTCTGTCAGTGCTCTGCACTCCTTTGGGGACTTCCATGTGCTAAGCTGCTATAAATACCATCCCTAATCAATCTTCTGAGTGTTGGGGTACTTTTCGGAATTAGGGGACAGAAGTTCCAGAAACATGAGGCCGTCATTAGTATTGCCACAGTATAGCTACATCTATTATTTCCTTTTATTTTTGTTAGAGAGGGAGAGAAAGGAAAATGTGAATGAAGCTATTCTGCATAAAATAAACTTTCTGTTTATGCTGGTGGATATTACTGGAATGGTTCCTCCGAGATAATTAAGTATACTGCTCTATTTTAGTGTTTGATCTCTATTCAAGTAGCAAAAGTACCCTTCCAAGATAGGATAAAAGTTTCTGTATTGACAGATTTTGAAAGACTGTCCAATAACAGTCTTTCTCTCTGTGACACCGCCATCAGCATTAAGCCTCGCTGTGAGAGCACTCTGCCTGGCACCAGCAATGAGCAGAGAGACTGAAGAGAACACAAGCATACCTCTCTTTCAGGAGTGTTCTGGTTTTGGGGAATCCGGACAAAACTGACTCGGTGTGAGACTCTGCCAGGAATGGGAACTTCCTCTGTGTTTGATTCCAGCAACAATGTATCTGAATGAAATTTCCTATACCTGACAAAGGCAAGAAAAAGTAAGTTACACCATTAAATTGGTTTTTGAAAGGCAAGTTTAAGTATCTAATGTTACCTCTGGATCACTTGCAGGTTAAGAACAGAAGGTGTAGTACATTGTGGCAGAGGTGGAAAAGTCATAATTTTTAAATGTCTGGTAGTGACTTTAAAAAGTGATTATGGACTAAGTCATTTCTCCGTGCATCGTAGCTAACTGTAATAATCCATTGCCTGTGACTTATGATTATATTTGGCAACAATCACCATTTCCCACTGTAGCATGAAATTAACACCACACACTGTAGCTGTGGCATTTATTGAACACAAGGGAACCGATTATAGCTCCATAAACTTGAAGACAACCTCTGCTATTACCTAATTAGCATCAGTATATGTGCATAAATTAGAACAGCATTTACAATCACTTCCCTGGTTAAAGGTCTAACAGAGTCTTCACTGTATCACCTATAATTCAAATAATAACCTTCGACTTGGAGAGATACATCAGTAAAGATGACTTAGCTGAGTGCATTTCAGATTTTTTTTTTTTTTTGCTTTTATTAATATTGTCTTAGTACACATTCCTTTGAGTCTTTCCTAAGATGAGGTTTTATACAAAATAAATCTACATGGAATTCTAAATTTGCTTTTTGTTAATGTGTCTTTTCTTCCTCCCCCTCATCCCTGCATGTGGTGGAAAGCCTTTGTTTACCTACTAGTGCAATGGTTTTTGTGTTCAAACACAGAATCACCTAATGCCATCAGAAGGGAACCTTTTCTTTATTTATTTCTTTCAAGAAAGCTTTCCACAAAGGATATGTTTTAACCTTGTGAATTGGTGAATAGTATTGCAGATATTAACCCCACTTAGTTCAAATACTTGTCCATTTGCAATAGGAAGTTAGCTAGCAAACGAATGTAGGCTAAAAAGGCTTACCTGGGTTTTGCCTAAGAACGGCATTGTTCAAGATCTACTGAGCATGGACAGGGAGGGCGGTGATGTCCAGCTTTCAGATGGAGGGAGAAGATACTGTGGGGTGAACCAGAGGCAAAAACTTCCCTGAGAGGGAGGCTAAGAAGGGAGAAAGACCAAATGGATGTGTTTCCAAGGTATTTGCTATACTTATTGTTTCTTCCAATCTAATTTTTTTTTTCTATGTTTTTTTTTCTACTGGAACTATAAGATCTTTCATTCTCTATTTGGCACCCTTGGCATGTTTTTGGACACTGCAAGAGAATTATCTTCTTCAAAGATAAGCTCTATGGTAAACATGCTGATATTGTACATGTGCTATGTATTGAAAAAAATGACTGTATTGGTCTTGTCCATATTAATACTTTTTTATTTTTGTTCTAGTTTTTAACGAGGAATAGAGAAATAATATATTACTGAGCTTGGGATTTCTGCTTGTTTCAAGCCAGTTTAGCAGTTCTGGATCTCCTACCAGTGGAGACAGTACAGCATTTCTGCTACATCACCAAAGGAGAAGATTATGAATGACAGAACCCATTTTAAATTCCCTTAACACTAGTCAAAAGTATTTTTGGAATATAACTTCCAGGAGGCTTTTTTATCAACTGCGAAATAAGTCCATACTCCTCAGTCCTTAGGGGACTGTCTTCCCTAAAAACAAGGAAAATATGCAATTTGTTATCATAATTAGTTTACAAAGGTTTTATTGAAAAATATACTGGAAGTGGTAGGAATTAAACATCAATAAGCAATGAGGGAATAACTGGCTAAATGTAGCTCAGGAGAGCCATAGCCAAATCTGTCAATAATGTGCAGGAAAATGTGTTCATATCTTCTGCATGCACTTTTATTTTAAAACTATACTTCTTCAAAACAATGTCTTACATGAAAATTGTATAGTTTGCAACAAATAGAGAAGCAAAATACTGTCACTTTTCTTCACTCATTGCTTCTTGCCAATAACTCATGAGATTTTTGGCTCCAGTTCCTGATTCTCTGCCTGTGCCTGACAGTCAGTGATTCATACTAATACACAAGGTCAACCCAAGGTTATGTGTGCTCTCTAAGAATATCAGGCAGAGACCTTGCTCTCCTCCCAGAGCCACAGATTATTGCATCCCCTGATTCCCAAGCGGATGGAGCTCACAAGACTGACTTGGTGAGGATGTAAAGTGGTTCTGAAAGGTATGTTGCCTTCCAAACTTTGACTGTAGGTAGGATTTGTTCCAAAAGAAATAGCAAAGCAAGAAAAGTAGGGGAAAAAAGCTCAGATAAATCTCTTCCATACCAGTGCATCTATTTAACCATCAATGAGTCTGAGGCTTTAATGAATCTCAAAAAATATAACTTGGAGAAAAACACTATATTTTTTCATTGCACCTTGGTTTGGTTTTTCATTTTAATCCAGTAACAATGGTGATTCTGCATTGCTAAGAGAGTCTGTAATTTACATAGTCCTTTTCAGTCTGGAAAATTCATTTAATTTGGCTTGTGTCTTCACAATGTTTCTCTCCAATTTTAAACTATAGCCTAAGGGTTATAGTTTAAAATTGGAGAGATTCATTTAACCTCCCTCATGATACTATTAATATCAGGTGAATTCTATTTTAAAACCTGCTTGGATAGTTACAGCTGAACTCCAGATGACATTTTTCAAAATAAGCAAAGGACCAGTAATTTCATCTTCCTTACTGAGAAAATAAAATATCCATTGACTTTTTTCCTATTCTTATTACTTCCCTTTTTTTTTTTTTTTTTTTTTTTTTTTGGTTGATCAATGATGCTGTGAGAAAGTTAATGTGATTGAGTCTTTTTTTTACCTTGTCCAGGTCAAGAAAACATAATAAACTTAGCCATAACAATTGGGTGTTTCAACTGTTGAGCAAATGATCCTGGACAGGACTTTGCAATCAGCTTAAATAAAGATGAATGAGGCTAACCATCATCTCAGATAGTTAACTTTCTAAAAATCATCTATGCCCTAAACCACATGCAATACTTCAAGAGCTGACACAAGGAATAATAGACGAAAGGTTATAGGAAAGGTGTCCAGGAGCAACAGTGGTAGCACCATGTAGCATTGCACGTTCACGACCTGCCTTTCAGGTGGAAGGCAGCTTTGAAAATCCTATCCCAGATATTAGTCCCCTTCTGAAAATAAAATTTCAGGTACCTGAAGAAGGAGCTGACTGTCTGGGAAGAACTGGTCTGGGAAGCTACAAGTATTTCCCCTCTGTTATAAACCAGGAATGGATCTTAGAAGAGAGTATTTTCTTCCTTCGTTGTGCATGGTGACTTCTGGTCACAGGAGAAGAAGAACCCAATACCCTGAGAAGATAAGTAAGATCCCATCCATTGCTGGAGCTGCTGCTGCTAAAATTTTGCCCTCATACTTTTTTTAGGGACCCAAATTTTTAATCTTTGGTGTCGAAATGCAAATATTTAATCTTTTAAAATAAATGGCAAATGGATTAATTAAACTATTGGCTCTACCTTTTGTCTACCTCTTTTCTCC
Source organism: Tetrax tetrax (assembly GCA_009806455.1). Classification (NCBI taxonomy): domain Eukaryota; kingdom Metazoa; phylum Chordata; class Aves; order Otidiformes; family Otididae; genus Tetrax; species Tetrax tetrax. The sequence continues at coordinate 61,010 of WHYT01000488.1, forward strand.
ACCTCTGGTTTTCTAAGCAGAGGTTATTTCCACCAGCTCCACCAGTTACACAAAAGCACCTCTGATTTTACTGCATGTTAAGGGGGAAAAACCACTTGTCTATCAAAGCAGCAGGAGTAAGAGCGTGTGTTTCCTCTTGCTCTTCATATTGATGAATACTTTCTGTAGCTGTAAATACAGAATGGATTGGGATCTTGGTAAATGATTCTACATTGCCAAGTAGGTGCAAATCTAGTATGCAAATCTGCGGAGAGCAAAAGTCTGTAGTAAATATTTTGGGGAAAAGTGAGAGTGGAAAAAACCTTTTGTATGTCTAAGATAAAATTCTAATACTAGTCATAGAATTATAGATTCATAGAATTGTTAGGATTGGAAGAGACCTTCAAAGGTCATCTACTCCAACCCAGTTGCAAGAAGCAGGGACATCTCCAACCAGATCAGGTTGCTCAGAGCCCCATCCAACCTGGGCTTGAATATTTCCAGGGATGGGGCATCCACCACCTCTCTGGGCAACCTGTTGCAGGGTTTCACCACTCACATTGTAAAAATGTTTTTCCTTATATAAAGTCTGAATCTGCCTCCATCTTATTTTAAAACCATTACCTTTTGTCCTATCACAAGAGGCCTTGCTAAAATGTTTCATAGAATCATAGAATGGCTAGAGTTGGAAGGGACCGTCAAAGGTCATCTAGTCCAACCCCCCTGCAAGAAGCAGGGACATCCCCAGCCAGATCAGGTTGCTCAGAGCCTCATCCAACCTGGCCTTGAATGTTTCCAGAGACGGGGCATCCACCACCTCTCTGGGCAACCTGTTCCAGTGTTCTACAACTCACATTGTGAAAATTTTTTTCCTAATATCCAATCTAAATCTACCTCTCTCTAATTTAAAACCATTACCCCTCGTCCTATCACAACAGGCCCTACTGAACAGCCTCTCCCCATCTTTCCTATAGGCCCCCTTGAGGTACTGGAAGACCGCTATCAGGTCTCCCCGGAGCCTCCTCTTCTCCAGACTGAACAGCCCCAACTCTCTCAGCCTGTCCTCACAGGAAAGGTGCTCTAGCCCTCTGGTCATCTTAGTGGCCCTCCTCTGGACCCTCTCCAACTGGTCCATTTCCTTTTTATGTTGGGGGCTTCAGAACTGAACACAGTACTCCAGGTGGGGTCTCACCAGGGAAAGTAGAGTGGCAGAATCCCCTCCCTCGACCTGCTGGCCACGGTCCTCTTGATGCAGCCCAGGATGCGGTTGGCCTTCTGGGCCACAAGGGCCCATTGCCGGCTCATGTTGAGCCTCTTGTCCACCAGCACTCCCAAGTCCTTCTTCTCAGGGCTGCTCTCAATCCATTCTCCACCCAGCCTGTATTTGTGCCTGGGATTGCCACGACCCAGGTGCAGGACCTTGCACTTGACCTGGTTGAACTTCATGAGGTGGGGACGGGCCTACCTCTCCAGCCTGTCCAATGTCCCTCTGGATGGCATCCTTCCCTTCGAGCGTGTCGATGGCACCACACAGCTTGGTGTCATCAGCGAACTTGCTGAAAGTGCACTCTATCCCACTGTCCATGTCGCAGACAAAGATGTTGAACAGGGCTGGGCCCAACACGGACCCCTGAGGGACGCCACTGGTGACCGGTCTCCTCTTGGACATCGAGCTGTTGACCACCACTCTCTGAGTGCCGCCATCAAGCCACGTCTTTACCCACTGTGTGGTCCGTCCATCAAACCCATGTCTCTCCAGTTTAGAGAGAAGGATGTCGTGCGGGACAGTGTCAAAAGCTTTGCAGAAGTCCAGGTAGATGGTATCTGTTGCTCGTCCCTTGTCCACAGATGCTGTCACCCCATCATAGAAGGCCAACAAATTGGTCAGGCATGATCTGCCCTTGGTGAAGCCATTTTGACTGTCACCAACCACCTCCTTGCTCTCCATGGTTTCCAGGAGAATGTGCTCCATGGCCTTGCCAGGCACAAAGGTGAGGCTGACCGGCCTGTAGTTCCCTGGCTCTTCCTTGTTTCCCTTTTTAAAAATGGGGGTTATGTTCCCTCTCTTCCAGTCATCAGGGACCTCACCAGACCGCCACGATTTCTCAAATATGACGGACAGTGGCTTGGCAACTTCATCTGCCAGTTCCCTCAGGACCCACAGATGGATCTCATCAGGTCCCATGGACTTGTGCACCTTCAAGTTCCTTAGATGATCCCAAACCTGCTCTTCGAGCACAGTGGGCAGTTCTTCATCCTCACAGTCCCTGCTTGTGCCTTCCACAGCTTGGGTGGTGAGACAAGAGCCCTTTTCAGTGAAGACTGAGGCAAAAAAGTCATTGAGTACCTCAGCCTTCTCCATGTCCTGGGAAACCAGGACACCCGTTTCCTTCTGGAGGGGGCCTACATTCTCCTTGGACTTTCTTTTGTCCCCTACATACCTGTTAAAGCTTTTCTTGTTGCTTTTTATATCCCTGAACAGATTTGATTCCATCAGGACTTTTGCCTTCCTCACCCAATCCCTGCCCGCTCGCACAGCCTCTTTGTAGTCCTCCCAGGCTACCTGTCCCCGCTTCCACCCTCTATAGGATATCTTCTTCACTTTCAATTGGTCCAGGAGCTCCTTGCTCATCCATGCTGGCCTCCTGGCCTTTTTGCCCGACTTGTTCTTCATCGGGATGCACCTTTGCTGAGTTTGGAGGAGGTGCTCCTTGAATGTGGACCAACTTTCCTGGGCCCCTCTTCCCTCCAGGGCCGCCTCCCATGGCACTTTGCCCATCAGGTTCCTGAAGAGACTGAAGTCCGCCTTCCTGAAATCCAGGGCAGAGAGCTTGCTGTGTAGTTTCCTCGCTGCCCCGTGGATCTTGAACTCCAGCACGTCACGGTCGCTGCAGCCAAGGCTGTCCTTCAGTTTCACATGCCCCACCAGCCCCTCCCTGTTGGTGAGCACAAGGTCCAGCATGGCACCCCTCCTTGTCGGCTCCTCTATCGCCTGCAGGAGGAAGTTGTCGTCCACGCATTCCAGGAACCTCCTGGACTGCCTGTGCCCTGCCGTGTTGTCTCTCCAACAGATGTCAGGGTGGTTGAAGTACCCCATGAGGACCAGGGCTTGTGACCACGAGGCTGCTCCTATCTGGCTATAGACCACTTCGTCTGCTCTGTCCTCCTGGCCAGGTGGTCTGTAACAGACCCCCACCATAACGTCCCCTGTCCGTCCCCGTCCTCTGATCTTGACCCATAAGCTCTCTGTCAGCTCCTCCCCATCTCCAGGCGGAGCTCCACACACTCCAGCCAGTTGCTGACATAGAGAGCGACACCCCCTCCTTGTCTCCCCTTCCTGTCCTTTCTAAAAAGCCTGTACCCTTCCATGCTGATGCTCCAGTTGTACAAGTCATCCCACCATGTCTCCGTGATGCCAACAAGGTCGTAGCCCTGCTCATGTGCAGGCATCTCCAGGTCTTCCTGTTTATTCCCCATACTGCGTGCGTTGGTATAGAGGCACTTCAGCTGGGCCCTGAGCAAAGCCGACTTGCTGGCTGGAGCGACAGGAGTTCTTTTGTATCGCAGTTTAGGTCCATTTGCACTTACCTGCGATCCTTCCCTGACTTCTGGGCACTTAGTGCTGGCACTGGGGCCATGCTGACAGCCGTGGACTGAACTGTGCTCCCCCTCCCCCAGCAACACTAGTTTAAAGCCCTCCAGATGAGTCTGGCAAGCCTTTGTGCAAGCACACTCTTCCCCTTCTCAGTTAGGTGCACGCCACCCGCCCCTAGCAGCCCGGGCTTCTCAAAGCACGCCCCGTGGTTGAGATGCCCAAAGCCCTGGCTGTAGCACCACTCCCTGAGCCATGAGTTGACCTGCCAGATACGTCTGGCCCTTTCAGGTCTCTTCAACCAGGAGGATTGATGAGAAAACCACCTGTGCCCCAGAGTCTTTGACTGTTGTACCCAGGGCCCTGAAATCCCTTTGGATGTTTCTCAGGCTGCTGCCGGCTGTGTCGCTGGCCCCCACGTGAAACACCAGTAGTGGATAATAGTCTGTGGGCCGTCTTAGGCTAGATATTCTCTCATGGACATCCCTGATACAAGCCCCTGGGAGACAGCATACTTCCCGAGAGAGAGCATTGGGTTGGCAGATGGGTGCCTCCGTACCCCTCAGGAGGGAGTCACCCACTACTACCACTCTCCCTGTCTTTCTTGTTAGCCCCCTTTAGGTACTGGAAGGCCACCTTAAGGTCTCCCTGGAGCCTTCTCTTCTCCAGGCTGAACAGCCCCAGCTGTCTCAGTCTGTTCTCATAGGAGAGGTGCTGCAGCCCTCTGCTCATCTTTGTTGCCCTCCTCTGGAGTTGCTCCAACAAGTCCACGTCCTCCTTACACTGGGGGCTCCAGAGCTGGACATAGTACTCTAGATGGGGTGTCACAAGAGCAAAGTAGTGGGGCAGAATCACCTCCCTAGACCTGCTGGCCACCCTTCTTTCAATGCAGCCCAGGATGTGGTTGGCTTTCTGGGCTGCAAGTGCACATTGACAGCTCATGTTGAGCTTCTAGTCCTCCAGTACTCCCAAGTCCTTCTCCTCAGGGCTGCCCTCAATCCATTCTCTGTCCAGCCTGCATTTGTGCTTGGGATTGTCCCAACCCATGTTGCAGGATCTAGCACTTGGCCTTGTTGAATTTCATGAGATTTGCGTGGGTCCATCTGTCAAGCTTGTCAAGGTCTCTCTGGATGGCATCCTTTCCCTCCAGTGTATCGGCTGCACCACAGAATTTGCTGAGGGTGCACTCTATCCCACTGTCCATGTAGCCGACAAAGATGTTAAACAGGGCAGGTTTCTATTCCGACTCCTGAGGAATGCCACTCATCACTGGTCTCCACTTGGACATCGAACCATTGACTAAAACTCTTTGAGTGTGGCCATCCATCCAATTCCTTATCCACCAACTGGTCCGTTCATCAAATCCATGTCTCTCCAGTGTAGAGACAAGGATATTGTGCAGGACAGTGTCAAATGTCTAGATAGATGATGTGTTAGATTTAGGTAGATGTTAGTTACTTTTCCCTTATCCACCAACGCTATAATGCCATCATAGAAGGCCAGTCCTGCTTGTTTGAGTGCTCGTGTAATCATACATGTAATCCAGGTATCTGCTTTGCTTTTCCTCTTTGGACCTGTTACGCTAGCAACTGTTTACTGTGGAGTCTGTACACATATCAAGGCCGAGAGCTCCCTTTTTCCTTCCGTACTCCTGCGAAGTGCCAAGCAGTCATGTAGGTGCTCTAAAATAGTAACAACAAATAAGAATAAGAATCTTGTTACTTTCCCTCACGTGGGGATTGACAACAATAGAAATTGTTGAAGGCTTCTATGAAAATATACTGTAGTTAGGAAGGAGGAAATAACATTTGTGATTTAAGATTCTTTTATTCAAGTGATATTTTATTAGGCGTGCTCCTTTTTTCCAGTTTTATTTTACTGTTACAGGAAATAATGCTATTTCACATACCCAGGAGAGTAGCCAAGGAGGGCTGTAGTAAATAATAGACTGCTAAATAAATCAGGTTCAATCTGTCCTTTGCATATATCTGCCATGTTTTATTCTGTCCATGTTTTTGCTATTCATCTACTGATGACGAAAACTCCCACTGGTGTAATGCAAGATGTCCACAGGTATTACAAATATCCCTTCATAGATCTCCATTGAGGGATACAGGATGGGGTCGACTAAAAGTCAGTCCTAAATTATTAACGCAAATGAATGTATTATTTGCATAGAGAGTGACAGTTTGTCCCTTAGTTAAGGAAAGATTTACAAAGGTCTTAACATCAGAAGTAATGTATAAAATAAAACAATAACTTTAGGTATCAGGGAGAACTGTTTATCTTATTTCAGTGAATTGTGAAGGGAACATGAGGGGAAGGGGGATGCACAGAAAGTGCACTTAAGATTTCTTATATGAAGCGTCTCACAGTAGTGAAGCCTGGTGGATATCCCACACCAGCTTTGTGGAGAGCATAAACAAGGAACAACAGTTTTAAACACAGATTCTATGCATTAAAGGGGAAACTAAAATGCTTTCTTTTCAATTATCTATATGTTTATCAGTGCAGTCCTGTCTTTTTCTCTAATCAAACACAGCTTATCTGCAAATGATATCTCTAAGAAGGGAAAAAAAAAATAATTTTACTCAACTGCTAGTAAGGGGAAAAAATTCAATACTGTTGTGGAGGTGCAGGCTGGAAGAGGCTTGCAACATGTCTCTGACATTGCAAGAGAGAACAGCTTCTTCACAAAACACAATTATGAAGACTGATGCCTCTGATAAACTGAGATGAGGCCCTGGCCAGAAGGTTAAATTAGAATTCAAGTTCACAGACAGCAACAAAATGTACTGAAGTTTGGGGAAGGAGAACATTATTAGCTAAGAATAATGATTTTCTTTATATCCAAGCTGATATCTGCTTTCATTAATTTAGAATGCCTGTAAAGATGTCTTTATGCATTGTGTGGTCTGTTGTTTTATTGATTGCCTTGATTCTCTTCTCATCTCCGTCACATTGTTGCTAATGTAACTCCACTGTTAAAAGAAAAAGAAGAATTGGAATCTGGAGTAAACTTGCTTTGGTGTAATCTACTGGAAGTAGATTTTTTTTTGCCTCAGGTTATGTCATGTACTATTAGAGGATAACCTACAGGATTTCTTATCAAGCAATGGGGCCAAAAAAAGATGAGAACCCAAAAATAGGTCTTGATGGAAATCTTTCAGGGTGAATCAGTGAGCTGAAGTTACATTCTTGCTTTCTTCAGTGTACTTTCTTCATACTAGCTGGTTTCCAGGTTCATCATCTTAAGTGGTTTAATTATCAAGAAGAATAGTCTACAGGAAGAAGTGCTGAAAAGGAGAAAGAAATTTCTCTCCCTATAGATGGGCTAGTGAAATAACTCAAAACTTTACTTTGCAGTAAACCCAACTTTCTAGTACTTCTGATTTCTCCCTTCAGAAATACTTCATCTATTCAACTCAAGCCTGGGCAGGAAAGAGAAAAGGAATACTTTCATGTAAAGTCATGTGTCTACCGTTGAATGTCTTAGAGAGTAGTTTGCCTTTCTCACCCTCTCTTAGAAACATACAATACAGGAAAAAGTGTTGAGTTTTGGTAAACGCAAACTGGTAAGATTCCTTCTCTTTGTTTTTTTGTACACCTAGATTATGTGGCGGATGACTGCTGCTTTCAAGCTTTGTGTATGCATATGGGGTTTCCCCCTCTTATGAAGAAATGCTTGACAGTCCTTCAGATAAGCCTCTTTCCTGCTTAGGGATAAGACAACAGATATGTCTTCTTTAAAATGTATTACCGGTGCAAAGACTCTTGAAAATTGCTCTTTCAGAAGCCTGGACTGTAGAATGACCAACTGGAGAGAGCTTATTTCGCCTTGATTTCTGTAATTTGAGTGTTTGATTGTTATTTAAAAATCAGACTCCATTTAAATATCTCAAGCAGGCTACCCATAGATAGAGGTGTTCTACCAGCCATCATCTTTGCTGTGCAAACGTAAGAGTTAGGTCCTCATTCACAACAAACTCAGCCCTAAGTTTTACTGTTGCAAGTCTTAATGAAGTCCATGGATGCTAGCGCAGGTTGACGTCAGCAGAAAGAGCCGAATAAGTTCCTAAAGCACCATCTTCTTGGAAACTGGAAGTGTCTGTATTTGATAATTCTTTTGTCACGTGCTGGAAGGATATACTTTTCCAGAACAGCACTTTTCTTATACTAAAGCTGAACTTCAAGTGTACTCTGTATCCATCCTCTCTCCTTTTCACTTCCCCCTTCAAAAGACTTGAACATTTGATATTGAAAAATACCACCAATACAGGGAAATACTATTGGAAAAAAAATTGCTTATTTTATTGCTATCTCTGGACATCTGCACAGATGTGCATGAGAAAAGCACATCTAGTGGTCAGTACTTACAAATCAGTTCATAGCATTGGTGGTCTAGGTGGTACAATACATTTCTTGCACACTATTTGATCCGCAAAGGGAAGCAGTCCGCTTTCCTCATAGAAATTTTTTCCTATTAAGTGACTCATTAGGTCCAAAAGTAAATTAATTTGGTGGTTACTGACAAATTATTTCTTTCAAATTCAGAGTTATTAAACATCAGGGGCCAAATTCATCCCTCATTAACTAAAGTGAAGTAAGTAGGATTGCAAAGGAGTTTTACAATGCATTGCTGCTGACCCATCTGTGGAGGAGAAAAGCGTAACAGCATGAGCTGTGTGGGAAAGCCCACACAGCTCCCATTCAAATCTATGCAAGTTCTGTCCTCTTTGATTATGTTTTACATTGTTTGGATAGCTGAATAATCTCATCAATAATGTGCATACCAGGTGTTTACACAGTTTTCTTATATCACAAGTGTTTGGCCTCTAGCAAAATACCTAAAGAAATGCCAACTGTGAGTCTAGAATATATTTGCAATAAAGACAGGGCAAAATTTGCAAAGTATTTAATTTTTTTTTCAGTTACTGAATATGTAAAGACAGTGAGTGATAAATGAAATGTGTTTGAAAAAGTCCTCAATCCCCTAATCACTATATGATTTTGATGTCTGATATTTGTGCTTGGTAGTGTTGAGTGTACTAGAGCATGTTCCCTAGCACTGATGATTCCTTAGTGACAGTCTCCTGTAGTTTCAGCTTGAATCTTTGCTAGGAGGTGGAAAGAGCCAGTAAGGCCATCATAGAGGTTAATGAAGTGTAGATAAGCAAGGTTTGAACTGGAGTCCTCTGCTTATAAGGAAAGCAGAACTGATTTTTGTGTTATACTCATTCCAGAAATCACTTTCATGTTGGCTACTACTCGTACTGAACTCCAGCATTCATTTTCTCCCCTGTTCTTTTCTATTTGCCTGGAAAACCATCACCTACAAAGAAGTAGTTACGTTGTAATATACAGTTCCTTTTCTCTTCCAAAATCCTCCAAGGAAAACTTTTTCAGCCAGAGCTGGTCTTACAGGCTTTCTCTTGACAGGACTTGTGCAAGTACAGTCTCCAGTGATGAGCAATGAGCATGCAGAATACATATGTATAAATGTTGCTTCACTAGCTAGCACACCTCTTGGTCCAAAACTAATATCCCACTCCTCAAGAAAGGTACAGACTCTACTACAAATGTAATGCATTACTGCTGACTCCTCTGCCTGGGAAATAATGTCTGCCAGTTTGGCTAGAAACATCATACTGTCTAGCATAGTATCTTACAAAGTAAATGCACTGAGCTGTGTTTCCAGACAGTAATTCTGCCTGATGAAACTGGAAAGTATTCTTGAAAGCTATCCACCCAGAGAAAGCATCCCATTCAAAGGAGTCATGGCTAGCACTTGTATAGGCCTAATGTAAACCAGGTTTCCATGCGGTAGACAGGCTGTAAAGCTACCTCTTTGTATTGCCTTTCCCTTGTAGAATAGAGTGTGTTTAATTCTGGGCAATTACTTCAATTCCCGCATAAAAATAAGTTTTTCGGAAAGCTTAGTGCACACAGAATGAGGGCAATATCTGAGAATCATGTCCTATGTATATTAAAAGGATGATGCAACAGTTGGATAATATTTAACTACAGTACAGCAATTCTGTAATGAAAAAGTTAAATATAGCAGTCCTAAAGGTTCTGCTCATTGCCAGTGTAAAACTTCCACATCATAGGTTTGAATCTTTTCCCACATCTACAGCAAGACTACCATGTTGCTTGGCAACTACACCTTGGTATGTATCTTGCCCCTTCTCTCTGTCGGATGGCTCCGACAGCTTCTTTCCAACTCTTTTCCATTTAACAATGTTCTTGCTTGGATTTTGTTTGATCTCTTCCTTTTCTAAAACATAAACCAAGTTTGTTGGAACTTTGGCTACTGTTGGCTCCCCTTGCCTTTCACTAGGGATGGCTCTGTCTCTTGTAGGCAGCTGAGGATTTAGAGGCGATGCTGAAGTACTGCCATCATCTTTCAAGGTATAGTAGGCTTTCTTTTGTTGCCTGAGGCTGTTTTGCTCAAGCTGCTGTGCAGTTTTGCTCTATATCCACAAGTGTATAACACGCACACAAACACACGCACCCCTACCCACACCTAGGGCAGACACAGTCCTGGCCTTGTCTCTCTATTGCAAATAATGTTCTTGGTTGCATCATACATGTGGTTGGGATGCCACTGGCTCATTTTTTGTTATAGGAGACTTTTGCAAGCCAGTCTAGTAGAATTTCTCATGAAAATTTAAAATACCAAGCCATGAACATGTCTAGTAGATTTTTCCTTTTCAGACAGTTAAGCACCCCTGGTTTGTGTATTTGATCTCCAAACTGACCACTACAAGAGGCTCAGTTGCTGATGTGTTTTGTTTGAGCCTTTTGGTCATTAACATCTGTATGGATTAAACCCTGAAGAGTTTAATAATCTTGTCTAGAAATCTGATTGTTTCAGCTTACGTGCTTTTTGCGGTATTCAATATTATTAACAGTTTTCAGCTAGTTCATACTGGTTTATTATTTTCAATATAGCATTTAGTTTTTCTTCAGTCATTCAGATTTTGCAGACTTTCTTTATATAGCATGTTGTTGTTCTCTCTCTAAATCTTGTTAAGGTTCAATAATTCTTTGCAGTCTTGTGTGTGTAATTTTTTGGTTATTTTTGATTTGTGGGTATGGTCAATGAAATACATGCTTAAGACATATTGTAAAAAATCTGAAATTTCACCCACTTATTAATAGTACAGAAACTGCATCTGAAAAGAACCTGAGCCACTATGGTTCCTAGCATCTGTCTGAAATACTTAGTGTATGTGTACTTTTATAATAAACAGCTCATGCAGCTTTTAAATTCCAGATACAGTGATGTTCTGGGGAGTTTGCTGGAAGCTTAATTAAGAAGGGCATATGATATCACATGTAGATAATCTGAACACCAAGCACCACTTTTCAGCTTTCTTATATTACACGAGGGTCAGTGCTTGAAATTCTGAAGTGTTTGTAATTCTTCTCTTGAAAATCATCATTTATGTTTTTCCAAGATCATAAAATGAGGCTCAGGGTTTCACTTCTAATCCACAGTTTGGCCACAGAGACACTCTACTTGTGATCTCATTATTGACTTTTACAGTGTCTGGCAAATATGTAGGTAGCTGTTAACCCATCTCTTACAAATTCCACCTCTCTGATTTCTGCTTAAGTTTATTTGCCATATTATCTAGATCCAGCTGAGCAGGTTTCCAAAAGGATTAAGAGAAGTTTCCTGTGATACTACTCTGCAGCTTCCCAATTTGCACACCAACTGCTCTCTCACTTCATATGGAGGGAAATAGTTCCTACAGCCTGAACAGAAATCCTTCTGCACAAACCCTCTACAACACACAAGACTTATTTTACAACTTCATTAGAGGCTCAGGAGGATTTGCATTAGCACATTCTGCATCCTGTGATCTAGTAAAGCATGTTTCCAGCTAATCTGCATTGCAGAAAGATTATATAAACTGACAAGCTGCAGACAGTTCTTCAGTGAAGACTTACTTAGTTCATGAAAGTCCTGTTTTTCTTTCCTTTACATAGGTCAGCCAGAGTCTGACCTCCTCAATGCTTATCTAGAGAGCAAGAACGTTAGCCACCAAATTCAACCAGCTAGATATCACAGCTCCAGTGTTTCTTTTTGTCTGATGATTTCCTGAGGCCCCTGGAGATGATGGTATGAATAAACAAAGCGATTCAACAACACCACATATGGTGTCTGCCTGACTTCTGCTGGCCCCTGTTGTCTTTCTGTCAGAATCTATCTGGCTACATCCACAGATCACAGAGATCAGGCAGAGTTGCAAGCTGCTTTCTTTCATCGCCTTCGCGTTGTGGTGATCTTCTCCCCAGTTGGCCAAACATTCCTTAGATGTGTGCCTAAACCCACTGAACCCATCTGCTCTTTGCACAGACGCATGTTAAATATTCTTACAATTTGGGTCTGTCTATTGCAGAGTGTTTCGTAGATTTGCCAAGGTTGATTTCCACTCTTACCAATTCTGCTTTGGTTTTTGAGTGCAGCAATGGTTCATGAATTTAAAGACTAGAAAACTAGTTGTAACATTACTTGAGAGAATGATGCTATTGTATCTTTAAATATGTGCACAATATCCTACAAACATAACTGCAATGTATTTTTACAGATTTTAAATCAGAAGTGAGTTACCTTTGAATGTTTCTAAGTCCTTCCTCCATTCAAGATTTTCTAAGCAGGGACAAGCAATTAGTATGCTGTGCATAGAAATCATCCTGATATGTATAAACACATTTAAATAAGCATATCCACATATCTACATATTTAAGTATTTGTAGTCTTTTTAATAATTATTCCTAATACTTTCCTACACATGATCTCAGCACATGTGGGATTTCACTTTTATTCACTCCCTTGTGGCGGCTGTGTCTGAGTCCTAGCTCTCCTGCAGACTGTGCCACTTAAAACATATTTCTGTCATGGATAAAAGCAGAGGGAATTTCCCCTGATGGTGGTGTCTAGTCTTGTGACTCTGGTTATTTTAAAGAAGATGGAATCTGTTCCAGTGTATCTGGCCCATAGGAAAGGGCAAAAGGATTTTGAACTGCCATTCTCAATGAAAAGTGCACCTTTATGAAGAAATATGGCATCAGTTTTAATTTGGTATAAATCTTTCTGGATTCTTTGGTTTCAGTTGAAACACTGATCTTTTGAAAACGTTCAGTTCTTTTTTCATACTTCTAGTCCAGATTTCAAATTTTCAGTTTGCTTCCTCTCTGGAGAGGATGCAAATGTTTTAGACTTTGTGGCACGGAGATTCTTGCATGTGCTTATTAGCTACAAAGGAATTCACACGTTCATTTAAAGTGATCACACAAACATTGTGCTTAGACTGATGCTTAGTGTCTTGCCTTTAATGTTAAGCCCATCTTAAAAACATTGTGCAATGTTTAGATAAAGCATCTGTTCCAGCTCTGATGTGACAATATTTTTCCTGAAGATTTCCTCCACACTTATTTGTATTTTTGTTTGGTTTTTTTTCATTCTGTGAAAAAATGCCAAAAAAGCTCTAAAATTAATAGTTACTATTAATCTTCAGTAGCTAGATTTGTTTTCCCAATGCATACACATAAGTCTTTGTCTTCTATTAAACAGAATTACACTTACATATGTCTCATGTTTTTAGTACGCTTCATAGCATACCCACGTGCTGACAGATTATAATAAGAGTATAATTTTGTTGATCTGTAGTTTGTTTTTCCGCACTAAGGAGGAAGTAATTTTGAATTCCCAGTCTTGTGCTACTGTCTTTCTCTGAATAAGAATCGGTTAGAAAAGGCATGCATTTCCAAGCAACATCTTCTGACAAGTACTGCGGAAGATTACAAAAGGGCTGGGGGTTAGATACAGAGGCAGTAGCTATTGAAGATAGAAGTCCTTGATAGATGTTTATAGAAGAAGTAATAACCAATGAATAAAGTTTTCCTTTCATTTAACATCTGGCAAAGTTACTTTTATGGGTTTGGGACACTTAGGTACTTGTTGCACCCCTAGATACTCTTCAGTGACAAAAGGATCTGCTTACCATTCTTTTCCCTTCCTCATTTTTTACAGTAATAAACAGGAGTGTCAGTAATGAACATCAATATCCTGCAAATATTGTGCAGCCAGAACTCATATTGATTCCAGAACAGAGTTATAAACTCAAACTTCCAAGCTATTGATTGAACGACATCTGAATTTATACAATGTAATTGTCAGGAATCTACATTTCAAAATGCTTTTAGACTTCTATACATTTTAGTTATACTCTTTGGCCTTGGATGCCTAGCAGTAGAGCATCCCTCACAGGCCGTTCCTCTCCTATGTGCTGTTTGCAGCCAGCCTCCTGGGGAGTTGTTGCCCTTGTCCCGTGCTGCCTAGAGTTCTGGTCTTCCTTAAAATGAACGCCCAGCTTTGTTAATGTTTAATTTCTAGCTTTTTTTCCTTGATTTCTTGGGGTCGGGGTGGGGGGGTGCGCAACATCAGCTAGGTGATTTGTAGGTGTGAGCAATGGCATCCCTTTAACTGCTGCAACAAAGTTTGCCTAAATGGCAACTAAGAGGCCCACTCAACTGGGTAAGTGGGACTTGAGTCATCCTGATAAATGAGAAGGCTACAACTTGAAGGCGGCTGGAAAATTTGTTGTTTTTCCTGTTGTGAAGCTCCTCCATCTCAAGAGCAAAAACAGCCTGCAGCCATCATGCAAAACAGACCTGAAGGATAGCTCCTCGGTGTGAAAGTAAGTGGAGTTACAGCTAACCCCTTTCCCCCTGTGACATACAGGACTGGGGAGACTGAAATGCAGCTGAACGGAGGCCTGGGAAGCCAGCTGTACTTGCAGGTGCAAACTTTGACTACCTGTGTAAAGTTGACAATGTTCTTAACTTCTGTGACCTGAAAATATGCTGCATTCCTACCAGTATAAGCGTATAACCATCACAGGAACCAGAGTTAAAGTGAATAACTGCCATAGCCGTATTTGCAAGCTTTGTTTTGCAACAATTATAGTGAGGTTACTTTTGGTCTTTCTGATCTGCATGTCTATTTTTGTAAGTAGCATCGCTATGAAATAAGAATGTTCTGGTAAAATCAGCAAATATTGCACCCACAAATAGATTTATGATGGCTAAAGCATTTTGCTTAAGAAGTGGCTGATTGTGGCTTTCAGACTGCTATCAACAGCACTGAATTCTAAAGTCGTTGGGCAATTGGTCTGCTGAGGAGACATCACATGGCATCAGTACTTTTTTGGTGATTATAGAATCATAGAATAATTAGGGTTGGAAGGGACCTTTAAATACAATCTAGTCCAACCCCCCTGCAAGGAGCAGGGACATCTTCAACCAGATCAGGTTGCTCAGAGCCCCATCCAACCTGGCCTTGAATGTTTCCAGGGAAGGGGCATCTACCACCTCTCCATTCCAGTGTTCTACCACATTCATTGTAAAAATTTTTTACTTAATGTCTAATCTGAATCTACGTACTTAGTTATACCAGTCATCAGCAAGTTGCTGCTGCTGATAAAACTGATATAGATAATAGCCAGTGACTAAAGTAACTGAAGAGGAAAAAGGACAGAGCCTCATTGGCCTATGCAAAAAGCAAAGCAGGTTTCTTTTCCCCTGGTTTGTATACAGAGTTCATATTGTAAACTGAAAGCGTCCACTCTTTTTTCAGTCTGCTTTAGTTCTCAGGTGTGCACAGATTTCCCAGCAATCTCTGAAGAAGTTACCTCAGCTAACAGCAATGTTTTAGCTATATTATGAAAGTGTTTATGGAGTAACACACCTGCTTCTCAGCAGTTTAGACTGCTGTACCACCTGCCTGTGCCACTTGTTACCAATGCTAATTCTCTTCACTCCTGCCTGGCAGGAGCTATATATTGTTATATGCCATCACTGATTTGTGGTGCTGAAGTCGTGATGGAGGTGTAGCAGCTAAAAAGTATAAGAAGCCCTTGTGGATAACTGGTGACCTGCCACTTCCAGTTCTACAATGTGTTATTTACCAACACCTAGAATAAACTAACAGTTAAAAAATTATCTAGCTTTAAAATAATCAGAATAGCTGATTATTACCGCAGAGGCTTCCAAAGCATCGTTGTGCAAAATATGTGTTTGACCTAGCATTGCCCTTCCACTCACTTAAATGTTTATTCTCTTCACTATTTATTATTCTAAGAGCAGAGTGTAAATTTGTTCAGAGTGAAATCTACTATGATTTTTCTAGGCACTTCCAAGGAGATAAGGAAGGCTCAAACACTGTTGATCTACTTAAAATGTATCAGATTCCATTTTGTTGCCAGTATTTTTCCTCACTCTTTCTTCATCTTGCATAACAATGCAATATAAAGGTAATTTTAAAACATATATTAAACTCTCCATTTAAAGTGCATGGGGATATTCCAGGAACTAGATTGATAATGGGTATATTTATCAACAAAATTGCCAGCAAATGTGGAAGAGCTAAGTACGCAATCTGTTTTTTTAATCAACAATTCATAGCCCATTGCTTTCTAGAAGACATTCCAGCTTGGGTTTTTTGTTTTACTTTATCATCAAATGTGTAGATAGAAAGAGAGTTTAATACTCTTTACAGCATATGAAGGTGGAAAAAAAATTAAGAAAAATTACCTACTAAAAATCTGTTGAAGACTTTGTTTTCTAAGTTTATAGAAGGGTAGATAGCTACCAGACAAAGTCTGAGGAAGCAATAAAAGATCTCCTAGACTCATATAAACTCCTATCTGATAATTAAATAGGCAAGCAGGTTAGGTTTTTCAAAGAGTGGCTTGAATTTTTGCAAGAGGATTTTTTTGCAAATGGCCTATAATTTTGCTAAGTGTGGCAATTTCTATTGATTTTCCAGCTACATGATGAAGACATCCTCAAATTTCTTCCTCTAGGGATGAGATGTCACTGGTCCTCCTTCACCTCCAATGGATTTTATTCATAGGTCTTTTGAATTCTCAGAGACAAGATTTCTGTTTTCAGCTGTATTTCCTGAGGAAGGTAATAGGTCTGATTATCCTTGCTAATTAGCAAGGGAAGTGGAAGCAGAAGGTTGAGGTTCTTGAACAGGGTAAAACCAGACTGAGGGTACCAAGCACTGCATCAAAAATGCTGCTGCTGTTTGACTTATTGTAATTCTACCATTGTGCGTCTCTGATGCTCTTTGTTTGGACCTTGCGTAGCTGACACTTCCTTGGATATGCATATAATGGTTTAGTTTAGTTCAGAGTATTAGTGCACTTTTGCAGTGAATCTCTCACCTGCCCTTACTTACAGCGTGGGGTTTCGATCCAAAGAAGTTCTAGTACACACGAATGAAAGCAGAGATACTGATAAAGGTGATAAGAAGTGGAGCAAAGTGAATATGTGATATCCCAAAGTAAGCAACCATTCTCTAAATCTGCCACACACCCCAGCAGCTATTTGAGTGGGGTTAGTGAAAAGTGCTTATGATGTCCCTCTATCTCATATCTCTCCATGTTCCATGCATCCAGTCTTGGATCATATAATCACAGAATCAAGAATAGTTAGGGTTGGAAGGGACCTTTAAATACAATCTAGTCTAATCCCCCTGCAAGGAGCAGGGACATCTCCAACCAGATCAGGTTGCTCAGAATCCCATCCAACCTGGCCTTGAGTGTTTCCGGGGACGGGGCATCTACTGCCTCTCTGGGCAACCTGTTCCAGTGCTCTACCACCCTCATTGTAAAAATTTCTTCCTTATATCTGATCTAAACCTATCTCCTACATCTATCTCCTTGTGGTTTAAAACCATTACCTTTTGTCCTATCACAACAGGCCCTGCTAAAGAGTTTCTCACCATCTTTCTTATAAGCCCTCTTTAAGTATTGAAAGGCCGCTGTAAGGTCTCCCCGGAGCCTTCTCTCCTCCAGGCTGAATGGCCCCAACTGTCTCCATCTGTCCTCATAGGAAAGGTCCTCTAGTCCTCTGATCATCTTTGTTGGCCCTACTCTGGACTGTCTTCAACAGGTCCATATCCTTTTTATGTTAGAGACTCCAGAGCTGGATGCAATACTCCAGGTAGGTCTCATGAGAGCAGAATAGAGGGGCAGAATCACCTTCCTCAACCTGCTGGTCACACTTCTTTTGATGCAGCCCAGGATGTGGTTGGCTTTCTGAGCTGCAAATGCACATTGACAGCTCATATTGAGCTTCTTGTCCTCCAGTACTCCCAAGTCCTTCTCTTCAGGGCTGCCCTCAATCCATTCTCTGTCCAGCCTGCATTTGTGCTTGGGATTGCCCTGACCCACGTGCTGGACCTTGCACTTGGGCTTTTTGAACTTCCTGAGGTTTGCACTGGCCCAGCTCTCCAGCCTGCCAAGGTCCCTCTGGGTGGCATCCCTTCCCTCCAGCATGTCAGTGACACCAGACAGCTTCATATCATTGGTGAACCTGCTGAGGGTGGACTCTATGCCACTGTCTGTGTTGCTGATAAAGATGTTAAACAGGGCCAGTTTCAAGACCAGTCCCTGAGGAACACCGTTTGTCACCAGTCTCCATTTGGACTTCAAGCTGTTGACCACAATTCTCTGAGTGTGGCCATCCAGCCAATTCCTTACCCACCAAGTGGTGGGGCTGTCAAATCCATATCTCTCCAATTTAGAGAGAAGGATGCTGTAGGAGATTATGTCAAAGGCCTTAGAGAAGTCCAGATAGACAACATTCGTAGTTCTTCCCTTCTCCACTAATGTAGTCACTCCACCATAGAAAACCACTAAGTTGATTCAGGCAGGACTTGCCCTTGGTGAAGCTCTGTTGGCTCTGTCAAATCACCTCTCTTTCCTCCCTGTGTCTCAGCATAGCTTCTAGGAGGATCTATTTCATGATATTCGCAGTCACGGAGGTGAGGCTCACAGGTTGGTAGTTCCCAGGATCCTCCTTTTTACCCTTTTAAAAAATGCGTGCAATGTTTCCCTTTTTTCCAGTCACTAGGGACTTCACCTGACTGCCATGACTTCTCAAATATCGCAGAGAGTGGTTTTGTAACTCCATCAGCCAATTCACTCAGGCCTCTGAGATGCACCTCATCAGGTCCCAATGTTCACTTTTCTCAGGTGGTCACAAACCTCATCTTCTCTTAGAGCGGGAGGGATTTTGTTCCCCTAGTCCTCTTCTTGCAGTCCATCCATTCAAGAGATTGCCAGTGAAGACTGAGGTAAAAAAGTTGTTGAGTATCTCGGCCTTCTCCTTGTAACTGTTGCTACCAGTTTATCAGTCTTGATCACTGACGGGGTATGCTTTCTTTGACCTTCCTTTTCTGTCTGACATAGCCATAGATTCCTTCTTACTATTCTTTGTATCCCTTGGCAAGATAAGCTCCAGCTGAGCCTTGGCCTTCCTGACCCTATCCCTACACAACTGAACAGCATCCCTGTACCCTTCCCAGGAAACCTGTAAGCCCATCTTCAGTCAACCTTGACTACTAAAGACCACGCTGGACAGCCCACTGCTTCTCAAGCACCTCCTTGTGCAATAATGGCAGAGCCCATGGGCACAAAGTGGATGCTCATGGGAAACAGAGTACTTAAGTCAGCCCACTTTGGTACTCCTAAACTCCTGTTCTTCTGTTGGCTTGTATCTCTAAGAAACTTCAGGCTTTTGTTGCATTTGAAGAGTGAGAGAAGTCTCCATTTTACACAGATTTTATCAAATTGTTTTTCATTTGTTCAGGGGAGGAGTTGCAATTATTGTTTCTGGAGTTCTTGAAATGAAACAGAAGCATCTGGATTGCCTGTGGCTGTAAACCTACACTTTGAGAGAAAGCAGGCTGAAGCAAACAGTAAAAAATGCAGCCAACAGTACTTTATTACTTGCAGTGCAACGCAAGCCCTATTTCACGCTACAACAAATGGCCATGAGTGGCTATCATAAAGTAATCTGACAGGACTCACCATTTGACTTTCCTGTCTCTTGTGGATGTGTGAACAAGCCACAGGAACTATAGACAGTAAATGAGGTTTTCTTTGGACTTCCCAGCCTCTTACCATCTGTACTGCTGCTCCTGTAAGTGTTGCACAGTTCACTGTAGGTAAACAGCATTCTGAAAAACAGCAAACCCAAGCCTGGGCTCTTCCTTACCTTGACAATGAGGTGAGCCAATGTTTCATGACTAAGATGCAGCTGGTCAAACAGCAGTTGAATTTTTTTTTTTCTTGTCAGTTGTAGTTTTAGTTCAAGAGATTCCTAAATCAGGAGTGTGAAAACAATGCAATGCAGTGAAGTCAGTACAGAGGGACTCAGATTTGACACTGTGTGATAGTTGGCTTGCATGGCAGAGATGGAGCAAGTCATGTGCAGGACATGTTTCACATCTTTGCCAGGTTAGTCAAGATGACAGCATCAAAATGTCTGAAGCCTGGCATAAAAGTCCATGACTCAGTTGAGAGACACCCTTGAGTGCTAAGAGTAATCTGTGTCTCACCAAGACAGAGGCAGCAGTGATTAAGGCTTAGGAGGTCCACCGACAGAGCCAACACAAATAAGGAAGCCAATAATAGAAGAGCCCTCTGTGAGTTCTTAAGGCTCAAAACCCACCAGAGGATAGAGGTTACCTCCAGGATGGATAGCTTTACTGAACTGCCAGTTCAGCTTTCCAAACCTGCATTGCTTTCCAGAGAAAAACAGAAAGGAGAAGCACCTGTAAACACTGGCAGCAACTCTTGGCTTAACTTTTGAGTTCAGGAGTGCTCTGTGCTTTTCTGTTGATCATCTTCTCAGTCAGTTTTCTGTCAAGCTCACATCTGAATGCTTTCCCTGCCTTGAAGTTCTTCCTGCATTAGTAGTCCTGCCATGTTCACAGCATGACCCTCTGGCACCATTCATTGGTTTATTCACAATCTCAGGTGCTGTGTACAACAGCCATTCATCTTCATCAGTGTTGAGAATTTCTAAGAATGTAGTCATTTTTCATCTGCTACAGCACTTTCTCCTTGTTTACTTTCTTCTTGCGTATGTGAGAGCTCTGAGCAAGGAGCTTTGACCATGCATGAGAGATGTACCTCCCGTACAACGGTGGCCAAGCTTGGATCCATACTGCTGTTGTTGCTGCCCTGGGGAAGATGAGAGTGGTGTGTTTCTCCTGCAAGCTGGGATAAAAGCACAGCAGGGTGATGCCTCTCAGAAGGCTGTTTCCCAGGTTTGTAGCTGACTGCATTAAGAAAAGATCAGACCCTAGACCTCTTCCCAACAAACATTCTCTACAGCGCAATTGCAGATGAGTGGAGTGCAGCATAAAAAGCAATTTCATATAGAAGATGACACATCCAGGGTTGCTGTTATCTAAACAATAAAATCTCACACTAAATTTTTCCATTGAAATGGTAGTAATATACCTCAATCTGTCTCCATTCTGCTCTGCCAGGTGATTAGGGTCGACACAGCATTAATGACCACAGGCTGGGATTCCATAGAAGCAGAAAGGCCCCTACAGAAATAAAATTGTCATTCATAAGCCTCACAAAATCCCATGAGGGATTGCCATCACTGCTTTTTCACCCTGCTTAAAACAACCTGCTCATTAGCAACTGGCTACTCTCTGAGTCTGGCTGGCTTGGGGACTTGAAATAAGACCTGATACTGTTCATGGTGGACTAGCTGGCTCAATCTGCAGCAAAGGAATATTAGAAGGAAAATAGTCTCAGTGGTAGTGCCAAACCCAGCAAGTCTCAATCCCTAAGCAGGCATCAACAAGATTCAGAATTTGTTCCACTTAGCGAAATACTCAAGTGTGAAATGAGTTCAAAGGCTATATGTATTATTTATTCTGCCTGGGAACTGGCACAAGATCCCTAAACTAACAGCAGGACAGATCCTAATGTGACTTTGCATGATGGAAAAGTGGCCAAACATGTCTGAAACCTGGAATATGCTCTCTTTGCTTCAAGTAGATCTATGCTTTGGAACTTATATCAAAATCAAAGCAGGATTTGGCTCAGTTTTTCTACCCATATTTATTTCAGAAAACAAACACATGGATTTGACTGTCACGCAAACTTGCTTATTTTATCATATTTATTTAAAACCATGGAAAATTATATATTCCCACTAAAAATTAATGCATTGTCATCAGGGTAAAATAGACAGAATAAAAACTGGTTTGGATCCTGTGCTTCGGGGTTCATCTAGGCTTTGAATTTCTTTCATGGTTTTGTCAGCTCCTGTGGGAATCTTTTAATACCTCATTGTAACGCTTTCCTAGCTTTTTCCAGAAGTCCAATGTAGAAAACAAGAGACAATACAGAAGAATTTTAGTGATTCTTACCTATTGGGACAGGCATAGTGCACTTTTAAAAACAATTTAGTACAACCCAGAATAAAATCTGGGTCATCCTTGAATCCCATCAAGGCTGATAGTTCCTGTAAGAGAAGATAAAGAGAGCATTTTCTCATTCTTAGGCTCTGTCCTATACACAAGGGGTCAGACACAAGAAATTAATTTCTTTCCAGTTCCAAGTGTATCATGGTATCTTGTGCCATAGTATCTTAGTCAATACCTGCTGCTTACAGCAAGTAGATTAACATTCTGAAACCATTTCCGTAATGACTTTCTGTTCATAGATATGAGTTCTAAGACCTATTATTTGGAGTGAATTCATTTTCTAATTCTGTATGTGATGGATGCAAATAAAAATTATGCCATACTCAGCTGCACATATGTTATATTTTACTGTACCTTTATTTCTGCCTTACTGTATTTGAATTTAAAGTAGCTTTAGTCACTCTAAAAAACAGGGGTTTTTGCTATCTGTGAGATCCTGCATATAAAACAAACTTGGCTGGACTCTTAAAAATGAAGTAGTGGGCCATTATGTAGGCATGATGGTTGCTGAAAATAGAGAAAATTATTGTAAGAATTGTGCAGATATAAATGTGAGAAAGAATTTTTTTTTATGTCTCTCTTTTTTCATCTTGTATTTGAGAGTCCTCTGGGGACAAAAGTGGAAGATCTTCACTGAAAACTGCTACTTTTTGTCCATTTTGGAAAAAAAAATTTAAATGATATTAAGAAAAGTAGATACTCATCAAAATTGCACACTGAGAATTTTGCCTGTTCCTTCCGTGTGCAATTCCACTGCTTTTTAGAGCACTCAGCGGTACTTCCCTGTTGAAAAGAGAATGGATGCACAGGACAGTCAGATTTCTCTCTGAATACAGACGCTCCATGGCCAGCCTTGTCATTCATTCTTCTACTTTCTTTGGCAGGAAGGTTTTATGAATTTGATCAGTATTTTGCATTATAAAGTGATAAATATTAATTTCTGGTTTTGCATTTTACCAACAGCCATAAAATTATTTACTCAACTCTAATAGGCAAAAAAAGAAAAAAATCTGACATTTAGCTTTTGAAGAAGCAGTCTTGACATGGCACCTGGACTACAGAAACCTGTGAAAGGTGTGTTGTAAAAGTTATGATAAACTCTAACGGACTGCATTGCATGGCTGATTGCACTGTATTTTCATAGAATCATAGAATCATTTAGATTGGAAAAGACCCTCGAGAATATAAAAAAAAGGTCACGGAATCCAACCGTAAATCGAACACTGTCAAGCCCATCAGTAAACCATGTTGCTAACTGCCACATCTACACATCTTTTAAATACATCCAGAGTTGTTGATGCAACCACTTCCCTGGGCAGTCTGTTCCAGTGCTTGACAACTCTTTCAGTGAAGAAATTCTTCCTAATACCCAGCCTGAATCTCCCCTGGTGCAACTTGGGGCTGCTTCCTCTCATCTTGTCACTTGTTACTTGGGAGAAGACATCAACACCTACCTTACCACAACCTCTTTTTGGGTTATTGTAGAGACTGATAAGGTCTCCCCTCAGCCTCCTTTTCTCTGGACTAAATAAGTCCTGTTACCTCAGTCACTCCTCATAAGACTTATTCTTCAGACCCTTCACCAGCTTTGTTGCTCTTCTTTGATCCAGCATCTCAATGTCTTTCTTGTAGCAAGGGGCCCAAAACTGAACACAGTAACTGAACACATCCTCACAGGAGGATGATCACTTCCCTACTATTGCTGGCCATACAGTTTCTGATGCAGGCCAGGGTGCTGTTGGCCTTCTTGACCGTCTGGGCACACTGCCAGCTCATATGCAGGTGGCTGTCAACCAACTGCCCAGGTCCTTTTCTGCTGGGCAGCTTTCCAGCCCCTCTTCCCTAAGCCCATAACATTGCATGAGGTTGTTGTGACCCAAGTGCAGGACCTGGCACTTAGCCTGTTGAACATCATACAATTGGCTTTGACCCACCAATCTAGCCTGTCCAGATCCCTCTGTAGAGTCCTTCTAGCCTTACTCTCAAGCGGTTCAACACTCCTACCTAGCTTAATGTCACTTGCAAACTTACTGAGAACGTACTCGATCCCCTCATCCAGATCATTGATGAAAATATTAAACAAAGACATATTTTGCTATTTTAAATAATTGCATTGTAACAATTAGAAACCAAACCAACAGAGAATAATGCAAAAGTTCTTTTTAAGAATATATTTTTTTCTAAATTCATAACTTTTAAACAAAGTATAATTAAGAATATTCACTAACCTAAGTGGAAAAAGTCTAGTATTTAGTGTTTTCTAGAGACACTAGCCAGCAGATAGATTGCAAGACAATAAGTGTCTTGCAATTCTTAATTATGCTTCCTACTGTGTAGTTAGGAAGCTGCTACCATAGCTTTCCTTAGATTAAGTGAGATTTCAGAGTTGATGGAAATAAAATGTTTTTTTTAACTAAAGCAGACATTGGCAGTGTATTAACTCTTATGTTACCTGTTAACCACCACAGAACGACTAATTGGGGAAGGAATAGAAGGTGGTGGAGGGTGGTTCTCCCTTCTCTTCAAGGTGTAAAAATAGGCAGACAGTTCCGCTTTGCCAGAAGTATTCTGGGCTGATTTAGATGATGTATATTGCACTTCCTTGTATGCTTTTGTGGAGTAGCAAGGCTTATGGACTTGAGATACTGTGAGAGTAAATCTTCATGGGCCTTTGCAAATGCTTTCATCTAAAAGATAATCAAATAAAAAGAACTATAATGTGATTAATTCTTTTGCCTCACCTTCTGTATATGTAAAGATTATCAAGAATAACAGTTCTTTATGATAATATTTTAAAAGCAGATATTATCATTAAAAATTTTACTTAGTAAAACCAGTCACTGATTGATGAAGTTATGAATGTGTATATATATGGGGGTAAAGTTATGCATGTATATAGATTTTATAAATGCTAATATAAAGATTGTTTATGCTTAGGTATCTCCAGTGCTCACTCCTGCTCTCCAAAGGAGAAGGCACTTTCTTACTCTTACTGTTAATGAAACTGTGAAAGTGGATAAAACCTCCCCTCCCTCTGCACAGATTATGACTACCTGAACTTTTCATAGTGCTGCCTGTGCAGTCACACAACGTACATTAAATTAGATTGATTTAATTCTTGAAAGACAGAAGAATAGTCTTCAGAGGTGATGCATCCATATTACAAGTAATTTATATGCAGCCTGCATTCTCCCAGTGAATTCTTGGCACAAACTGTAGCTAAGCAGAGTTTGGGTGTCCTCAGCTGAGACAGATTGAGCTTTGGTTTCCTTTATTGAAGGATTATTGATGTTTTCTTCTGTTCTCTGCTGCTTTTAGAAATGTGGTATTTTATGTTAATGGTGACATAGTGTATTTCCAGAGGGAAAACTTGCTAATGCAAGTTTGACTTTAGCCCAAAGCTAAATGGTTCCAAGCAGAACAGTATTTGAGAGGTTTCAATTTTAGACCAAATCAGTGTTTCATTTTTCACATGCAGGAGTTTTCAAGCTGTTTACTGATGAAAAGAACACTCTGTGCACTGAACAATTCAATCCATTTTTGTTAGATGTATTATATTTTCATTTCTGTCAGAAAGACCTGTAAGAGAAGCCTTACATTCCTTTATCTTTAATGCAAATTACTACCATGAATTTGCCACTTTAAAGCAAAACCAGTGGATAGAGATCATATGTTCATTCCTTTCCTACAAAGTGGTTATTTCTTCAATGTAAATAATGAAAGAAAACCAAATGTCTGTAAATAGGATTTTTAATGGATTAGAAAAAGAAGGCAATTTCCAATGAAAACCATGAAAACTGAGAGGACTACTACTGATTCTTGGAGTGGTCAGTCAACAGCACACAGTTGCACAACTTCAGTTTTCAATAGCATCTGAATTACCTGCTGATACCATTACAAGTTGACAGAGGAAAATGCTGGAGCACATTTTTGCCTTCCAAGATTCTTATGAAACTCTTCTTCACCTATATGGGAAGCAAGAAAAAGAAGGAAAATGTTCCATTTGCCTAAGTCAATTTATCAGAAGTGACGACAGTTTTAAAAACTTTTTTTTTAGTAAAATGTTATACTATCTAGAAACATAGTTCTGTTATTAGCTTCTTTTGGAAAGGAGAGGTCAGCATGAACTCTGTTTTTACATAAGAACAGGAACAAACGTTAGAGTAATAAAACTGTTCAGTTTATTTGCATCTCAGTAATAACAGTGTTGTTTTCTGTTTCAGTAGATACTGTGGTTTGCCTGTATACTTTTTCTCTCTGGAGTGTTTATGTCTTTCTTCTCCTGCAATTTTCCCGCACATATTTCGATCTTCTTCAGAGTGACCAAAAGGGGAGCACCTTCCTTATCCTTTAGCCATCTTGATGACACAGAGAAGACATGGCATCAAGTGACTCTTTTATTTCAGTCTCTCTCCTTCTCTAGACTTTGTTAATTTTTTTCAGAGGTTCATGGTCATCTGAGGACCTTCTTGCACTCAGAGCTTCTGAAATGGTCTTGAACATTTTCTTGTACAACCTTTCAGGATTCTGAGTATAACTCCGAACATGGCATTAACATTTATAAAAGTTCGTGGTGATTATGCTATTGCATCTGACAGGAGGTATCTTAAGTTTCAATCTAGTTTCAGAAGACAAAGATTAATGGTTCCAGTCTAGTGATTAATTAATCATTGTTGCTTAGGAACAAGCAATGGTGACCTATTACATCTCCTGTAGGCAAATAAAGGACAATCTCAAATGGTGAGAAGCATCAGGTGTGCATAATTTGCCAAAGCTCAGAGAAATTGAGTGAAGTTGGTTTGAAGGACAAATTAAAATAGAATAATGCGAGTGAGAGAGAGAGATTCTTTACAAGATCATTAGAGGAACAGCTGGCACAAATTGCACACCCTAGATAAAAGCCCATGCAAGGTCAATGGCAAAGAAAAAGAAGAAACTAGGAGGGGGAAAAGTAGCATGTAAGAGGGAAATGGCAACTAGTAATTGACTGTGAACTGAAACTCACTAAGAAATTAATAAGAAAATGAAGCTATCTGTTTGATAACCAACTGCAGTTGGTGTGAATAAGCAAAACTAATGTATGTCAGGATTCCCAATTTTTTTTCCCTAAGGTACATATTTTTTCCTATGAATGCCAGTTGTTTCTGCATAATCAAGAAGTTACGCACTAAGAATCTCTCTAATAAGTAAAAACTGAAGCCAGATAAACAAATATGAGCAATGTCTAATCCTGAAGATCATTACAATATGACAGTGGTGAATCACAGGACAAACTGTTAAGAAAAGCAACAATTTTTTCATCCGTTTATTTTTTCAAATTAAGACATACCTGAGGCATGAAGAAGGAGATGATGCTCAAGAGATAAATCTGAAGTAAATACTATGAGGGTGGCTGTTCATGAACAACTGATCTCCATATGAACAAGTGTGAGAAATAAGGAAAGTGCACAAATAGAGAGGGAGAAAATTTTGAAAGCATAAGAAAACAGTTGTCTTTCATGGAAAACACAAAGAATTTTACCCTTCACCTCTACTATTCATTGACTATCCAAGATTTTCAGCTTTACCTATGAAAGCACTCTCTTCTAGCCTGTTCTTTCCTTCACTCAGTGTTGACATGCATGGGAAAGCTATGCACCTTCCTTTTGTTAGGGCACGGACATGGCATGTCCAGCAGGCCTGGCTGAAGAGGAGAGAGAGACTGGCTTGCTGGCTGCAGAAGGAGAGCACTTTTACACAGCCCTCGGGATTGCTTTGGCCAGCAGCTTGCCAATGGTTCAGGTAACCAGAAATAGCTGTGTGCTCCTCCATTGGGCCTGATGATAGTCTGCACCTCATTTGCTGTAGGCATAAGAGGTGTCACTTTCACCAGTTGTATACAAACATCTATGCTTGTGTAACATGGGGGCAAATCTATACAGCTTAGAGTCTGCTTAGTGGCAGCAGGTGCCTAGAATAAATTCACTGCAGTTAAAGGACAAGATCCTCATTTCCAGTTGATGTCTCACTCTTTTGATAAGGCAAATCAACCCAAGCATAGGAAACCAGCTGGCATTTGACTGGCATAGCACTGACACATCCCAGCAGGTACAGATATTTCATGTGGACAGTTTGGATTGTTTTGAAGTCGTGCTTGACTGGGAGAGCTACGTAGGGAAACCAGAAATATAGTGGATGACTGTTTTTCCTCTTGTAGCTTTATATATAAGATAAAGTAAGGTTTGAATTCATAGTCTTGAACTCTGGAAAAAAAAAACATTATTTTTTTTAAACTTTTTTCCTATTATCGGGCTTAACAGCATTTTGTATCCACTTTATTTCACTGTTAATGATTATAGAAGATGGTGGAGAATCACATCTGATACGAATTTTCAATTATTTCATTATCTGCTTGCAGGTTTTTGTTGTCACCGGGTGGATTTTTTTGCTAATAGAGTTAGCTGATGTAGGAAATGGCAGCATTTACTGCTATCTGCTCCCTGCTGGAACTCCCACTATTGCTGTAATGACAAAAGCAACTTCCAGAGGAAGAAATTAGATTTATATAAATGACTTCTAGTTTGAAACACTTGCAAATTCAAAATTAACTTAAAGCTTGATTTTTCACAGTCCTTCTCTCAGGAAGAAGTGCTTGCTAAGAAGTCTGGTGTCAGAAAATGCAATGGATCAGACACATGGACAATGTGCGGTTGAATAGAGTATTACGGAGTATCAGGATGTTTTTCTGGTATTCAAGCATCTCTACAGCAGGCTATGTATCATGAGATTCAGTGTATCTTCAGCAATGGGCAGGCAGGCAAAGGAGTGTTACTCAGCCTTCTGTGAGATTTCTGTTTCTATGGTCACTACAGTCACCTTTCTGGAGCCAAAGGCAGATTTTTTTTCCACCTCTTGAACTACCTTACTATCACACTGGTGCAAGATGGAAGCTTTTTAACAAATGATATTTGATTACTTCTGGGTTTGTCTTTTGATACAAGGACATAGGACTCAAAGTTAATAGATAAGATTTCAGTTTAAATGAGTGATATGTGGAAATTTTGGCAGCCCCATTTTTCATAAGCCTTAACATCCTTTTCACAAGCCTGTATTTTGCTAGAAGACCACAGATTAGTAATAAAGTTTGCCTTCTGCCATGTTTGTTGCCTACAAAAAGCCCACTGGTGGTGTTCATAAAGCTTATTTTCCCAGTAATTTCCTTTAAAAGTCTGTTTATTTATTAAATATTTCATTGTGTTCTATCTCTAAGGGTATAAGAGCCTAGTTCTACATTTTTAAATTTTTGCTTTGCTTATTTCTTTTTTTTTGTTCTGTCAGAGTTTTTCACCCTTATCTGACTTTAAAATGAGCGTGTTTATTTGGAAAAAAACCAGAAATTAATCAGGAAATTTTTTTTGCCCTTTGTCCACCTCACCTGCCCCTTCAGGATCTGATTTTACCAGATAATGAGATACTAGCCACAGAAAAGCTCTCCAGACAAAATTTTAGAGCTGAAGTCACTAATAATGTGGTGTTGTAGTTATTACATCCCTCCACAACTGGAGTTTGAGTTCAGGTGTTTAAAAAGTAATTAACCAGGAAACAACAATAAGTCTCAGGTCTCTTTTACTATGCAAGGCTATGTTCCTGTAAGTGAACACATAGATGGATTCCCTACAACAAAAAGTGAAAAATATATCAGAAAGTGAAACTTCAAACAATTCTTCTGAGATTCTTACAGTCTGCTAACTTCAGCCCCGTAAGATGCCAGAGGAACCTCGCATCTTCCTTTGATCTTGACCTTCACCTTTTGTGATATGTATCAACCCTTGGAAGCTCCACCTTATGCATTTTCTTGAAGGAGAGAGGAAGAAAAGAAGATGCTTATTTATCTTCAGAGGGATCACCAGCTCCTCAGTGATCAGTGTTGTTCCACAAACACTCCATTAAATGGAAATTATTTTTGTTGAACAGAAGCTGAAATGCTATGTGGGT
Organism: Tetrax tetrax; assembly: GCA_009806455.1. Taxonomy (NCBI): domain Eukaryota; kingdom Metazoa; phylum Chordata; class Aves; order Otidiformes; family Otididae; genus Tetrax; species Tetrax tetrax. Next base: position 90,877 of record WHYT01000488.1, read on the forward strand.
TAGAGATGGAAGGTTAATGAGGTACAGTGGCATTCCAAGTTTTTCCTTAAGGTGTCAGGAAACAAAATGTTCATTTAACATGATACTGTGAACAGCCTTTTTCATAGTAGACTGTTATTCCCTGGAACTTAACTCCACAACACAGAAGACCTCAAGAAATCAAATCTGCATGCAGGAGACAAGAATTTGTCTTAGAGGATTTGATCTGCTACAAGCACTACAGTTCACTTGTCCAAAATTAGATGCACAATTACCTTTAGTATTCTGAATCACTAGTGAGGCCTGCAATGAACTCCTGTCTCTTTGGTCATGCCAATATCATGGAGCCCATTTTGAGAATTGCAATACTCATTAAAAAAAAAAAATCACAGACAAGAAAGCAAAAATAGCTAGCATTTTTCTTTTTCACTTCAAGCCTTTGTTTCCTCTGCTAAAATTGCTCCGGAAGTTTTGGATTGTGGTTGAGTCCACAGGCATCTATGTTTCCATGGGAATCCTTTGTTTGCCGAGCTTTTTATCAAACAGTTTTTAAAGGTAGTGATGGCTTTCAGGCCACAGGGTGCTCCTTGGTTATTGCCAGATTCCTGGAAAATTAGGGCGATGGTCTGCTGCTCCCCAGAAAAACAGAGGGAATGTGGAGGGCAGGGAGGGAGAGAGGGAAGGAAGGCTGGGACACAGAGTGACAGCTCCTTGTGGAGGCTGGTCCTTTCCTGGAGAAGGGTTTGCTCTCTTTTTTCTCCCTTCTCTTCTCACACCTTTCCCAAATAGTAACAAGTAAATCCAACACTATTTTCCCCTAGCTCGATGTCCTTCCCTGTTCCAGGCTCTCTGACCTGAATTTCACCTGCAGCTCAGCTTCAGCTTTCTATGTTCCCTATGACCTTTCCCAGCATGATGACATGATTTGGGTCAACCCTGGCTGGTCGTGTTGTTTGCTGTGCCACTTTTCACACTTCTCAGTGATGTTAGCGTGACCCAAAACCCAATGCAAATAAAGAGTACCCTGTGCTTTCTTTGATTTGTCATGGCTGATCCATGCAATTCAAATGGTAACTAGTGAACAAGACTCATCAGGCCGGTTTCTGCTATGCCCTAGGCATCTTTGTCCCTTTCTTTTCCAAAATCTGTGGCAACACTTGATGGTTCTGAGGAAGGACAAATAATGATAACATACAATATTTTCCTGAATAAATTATTTTTAACAGTCGCATTTAAAAATTAATGAACTCGGTGTAATCATGACATTCAAGACTGCACTGAAGGAGCAGGGAAAAAGTGTAAACATATCTAAATGCATGTTCACTGCATGCTATGTCTGCTTCCTCTTCTCTTCTGAAGCTTTTATGAAAATTAAGTCAGAATCCTGTTGTAAATTCTGTTTCTCTTCCTGAGAATTTATATTGAAATCTAAAAACTCAGATATTTTTTTTTCTTTTCCCAAATGCTGAGGCTTTTGTTTCTGTTCAAGCAACTGCTTGTGGTTTTTATGTTTAAAATTAATAGATTTTTAATTCATTAATCATTGTCCTAAGATAGTCTCTAAATTTGATACTTTGTCCCTCGATTATTTTTCTTGCCTCTGACTTTTATGGTGAACTGATAAAATCTGTGTTGTAAATTGCAGCATCGAAGAGCCATATGATAGCAAAGGTGCAATACACAAAAAGACATTGAAGTCATTAGTTAAAAATTATTTGCACTTTAAGGTCACGTTGTCCAAACTGATGAAACTACCTTAGAAAACCAGACAGTTTGCTGCACCTAGGAAATAAAAGAAATTACCACAAATCCCATCTGGAGTCTTTTAGAAGTTAGCACAAGCTTCTTTTTTTTTTTTTTTCCCCCCTCGTTTCCTTTTCAAATTCCACTTAAGGAACAAAAATTGAATGATTTACTTCAGGCTGTTTGCCTACTTTGTTTCTCTGTCTCTTTCCCTTCTTTTTTTGTTTTGTTATGTTCTGGGTTAAGGTTTTAGATTTATTTGCCAAGGTATTAGATGTAATGAATTAGCATTCACTAAAACTCTAAAAACACCATCTGGATAACAGTGAATGTGAGTCAGTAGGTCCTAGCAACTGGTACATATATGCAAACCTCCCGCCCCTCTCAATTTATTTTTTAGACTGTCTTTTTTTTTCTTTCAAAATATGCTCCTGTTCCCTTAAATTACTAGTTTTTAACTCTCAGAAATGTTTCAGAAATTTTTAATTCTCAGAAATGCTTGGTTTTCTTTAGTTATTTAAAGAAATTCCTTTCTTCTTAGTGCCCATTCAGAGCATGTTGTATCTTTAATGGGGTTGTGGTGAGTGCAGAACTGCCACCCAGATAGACTTTGGCATTGTGGAGAACTAGGTTGACATGAACTTCTTGCAGCTTATTAAAGATAAATGGCAAGTCTTGAGTCTGGGCTGGAATAATCCCAGCCCAGTACAGAGTACAAACTAGCTAGAAAGCAGCTTCGCAAAAAAGGACTTAAGATGTCCTAGTAGACAAGCTGAACACAACTCAGGGTGTGTCCTGGCAAGTCTGAAGGCCGTCTGCATCCTGCACTATACTAGCAAAAGTCTATTAAACGAGTGCAAGGAAGTTTTTTTCTCTGCTTCACACTTGTGAGATTGTGTCTGGAGCAAGGTCGGGTTGTGCACTCTCCCAAAGATGAGTGACATACCACACAAGTTTAGCAAAAGGTTACTGAGATGTTTAGGGAGCTGGAGCACAAAGCATAAGGAGAAGCTAAGACAATCAAGTTCATTCTGCCTTGAGACAAGAACACTAAAGGGAAGACTAGAGCTGACTTCATTCCAGGCCTGATGTTAGAAAAGACAAGCTCATGGAGGTGTTTGGAAAAGGTGAAAGGACAACAGACAAGATACAAGTTGTTTTAAGGCTAATTCCAATTGGATATTAGGAATAATATTGTCACAAAGCAGGTGGTCACACACTGGAACAGGCTGGTCAGAGAGGTTGTGTAGTCTCCTTCCCTAGAGACAACAAAAACTGACTTGGACAGGGCACTGGAAATCTCTCATTCTAGCAGGGCTAGGACCAGCTGGTCTCCAGATACCCTTGCCAACATGTTACTTAATTATTCTGGAATCCAGAACCAGGGCCGAGCTATGGCAACAGCCTTCCAAAATTACTTTAAAATAACCACTAACTAAACCTATGCCAACTTGGTCTCAGGTGGTCAGTGAGAGTCTTCTACAAAGCAACTAAGTACCCGTCTCTTCTTACAGTTTTTTGCAGCTTCATACACTTCATGCAGTACCTCTGTCCCATGTTTCATTTTATCTTGTCATAATTAGTTCATCTTGTCCATTCCCTTTATGACAGTGGAACAGCAAATGGCTCAGGACACCCAAGTGTCTTGTAAATCTGCTTATATGCATCCATAAGTTATTAAATGTACTTCCCCTGCTGTATTTTTAAAGAGCTAACAATGTAGAAATCCGCAATGATATTGCCTAGTAAGAATAAGGGTAATGTTGTTCTTGTAATTATTTCTTCACTTGTCTATGCGAATGCTGCCTGACTTTTCAACTCTTTGAAAACCATGGGACAGCAACTCAGTTGCAGAGTCATATAATTTCAGACGGGTTCAAAAGATACTCCTCACTTCGTCAGTTTTCAGTGATGTTGCCATATTGCTCTTAAGTTTCTCTCCTCAAGATTCTTAATTAGTTCAGTATGACAAGATAAGCAGTTCACAGAATGACATGTAGTGACCAGTAGCCACGTATTATACAATTATGCCTTTCTAATCCTTGTGATTTATCTCTAGTCCCCTCCATTAGAAAATTTTAAGAACCCTATTGTAAGTTCTCTATTTAAAGAACTATGATGACATCTGACACTCTTTATGACTATTTCTACATAAACCTTAAAGTTACTTTATTTAGACATAAGGAACTGTGGTGTTCACCAGAAGCACATGGGGATGAATTTGTAGAACAAGTTTGAGAAAACATATTTCTGCCTGTTACTTTTCCATTAGATAACTGAAGAATCACAAGTTTGTAGTCAGTGTGTTAACTAGTACTATTACGGCTTTTTAAAAGAAAATCAATCCATAGGTGGATGGATAATGTTTGTGGGATGAGCTACTTGTGGCTCATCAGAGATCTTATCTTTGAGGCACCTTTTTACTCCCATGGGTCATACCCAAACTTGAAGCTGCCTGTATGTAATGCTTTTTAGTAAAAGAAACAAAAATCTCTTCAGTTCTTGAGTACAGAAGGTTGTTACTCCCAGCAGAGAGAGGAAAATGACTGGCATGGAAATATATACATATAATCCTCCTTTATGTACATTTGCAAATACATAGTTATTGTACAATATGAAAAAGTTGTGTTACTATTAAAAGGTCTGCATTTTCTGGTCTGCAAAGACAAATTTTATGCCAACATCTATTAACAACATTTTTTTTAATAGCTTACTAACTTTGTCATTACAACTTGACAGTCCTTTATTTTCTATTCACATAATGGATACATGTTTTAAATGAAATTTTAGCAACAAAGCTTCTACAAAGTCAGAGTATTTTGGTATTTAGCCTTAAAAAGTTACTGTTTCAGGGGAGTGAAGAGAAACCGAACTATTTACAGTTCACATCCTGGTCTCCTCATCTTATCTTTTAACTTGAAACACCTGCTCACTGGACAAGCACATGGAATATTTCACAATAGAATTATAAGCTCTTTGAGAGACTCTTCTTTCTCTGATCCAGGTTGTTGTTCTTCTGGCAGACAGATGTACGGTGCAGAGCCAACTGCAGGAGTGAACAACGTCAGAACCCAAACCGTGCCTCTGTTATATTGCAGACAGACAACATGTAGACGTAATTTGTGTTAGGTAATGAACAGCTGAGGTAGTGAGCAAAGCCAGCTGCAGAAATGACAAGGCTGCACAAAGGTATTTGCTTCACCCAGGCTGCCTGAAAACTGGTTTGTATTCAGGCTGAAGCCGTGTCAATGATTTATCAAAACATTTGGAGTTGCATAATTGTCCTGGTTTCAGCAGGAATGGAGTTAATTTTCCACTCAGTAGCCAATGTGTTTTGGATTTCGGATGTGAAGAATGCTGATAAACACACTGATGTTATGAGTTGTTGCTAATGAGACCAAGGACACTGTCCAGCTTTCTAAGTCTCGCTAACGTGCAGGTGCAGGAAGCTGGGAAGGATATAGTCAGAATAATTGACCCAAACTGGCCAAAGAGAGTATTCCATGCCATAAATGTCACTCTGTATATAAGTGGGGGTTGGCCAGGGTTGAGGGGTGCATCTCTGGCATCCCTTGCTCCTTTGCTTGCTGTTCAGTTTTGTTTCTGTGATTGCTGCTTGGGACAGGCTTTATTGGTAATTGAGACATTGAGTGGTGAGAAATTGTGCATTGTTCATTTTGTATATTTTAATATCCTTATATTCTGTTATTATTGTAATTTTCCTTTGCTATTTTAGGAAATTGTCTTTATGTCAACCCTGAGTTTTCCTTTCTTCCCAATTCTCTCTCCCATCCTATGGGGGAGGGGGAGGGAGAGCAAGAAACTGTGTAGTGACTGGGCCTGAACCACAACAATAATATAACTTCAATTCCAACTTTTTGCCTTTGAAATATTTGCTCAAAAGACATCTTCACAGTCACACACTGCTGGAACAGCACAGTTATTCTAATTGTCAGCACAGAGCTCTTCTTAGTTGTTAGGTTTCAGAAGGTGATTCAATGATTTGCAGTTATTTGGTTGCTGTCTTGGGCATTATGATAAAATTCCTGTAGGGGCACTTAAAGCAAACCAAAATTTTCTAAGCAAGCTAGAACTGGAATGTTTTACACGGATGAGGCAAATAAGAGGTTATTAATTTTGCACTTGTAATGAACAAGGCACAAGCGATTCTCTCTGATTTTTTGTAACCAACTCCAATATCACTGGTGAGAACTCTGACCCCTGCACTAACCTCTGTAACAGTAATAAATTAAGTGTATATTATGGCTGTAAATTAGTCACAAGGGAACAAGGAAGAATTGAGGATCTCAGCAGCATAGACGTGATATGGCTATTAAAGCAATTGGTCACCATTCATTGTGAATAAGGAGCTTGCTCAAGGTGGTTTACAGACTTAATGTGGATTAGAGTACACCCTTTTGAAGAGTTTAGAGATTACTTCATTTTACTAACTCCTAGGTTAACAAACGTGGAATCTTTTTCCAGAGAAAATGCACTGAACATATCTGACTTTAGTCTGTGTTGGGACTCTCGTCAGATGAGTTATTCCCAGACGCACAGATTTCTTCAGACTCCACTCAACTACCTGACTCCTCAGATAATTTTCACTGTACAGCACAAGTACTTCATCTGTGAGTGGCCTCATTGCTCTGCAATCATTGCATGTGATTTAGTCCATTCTTTATTCTCATTGTTTCTAGATAAAGTTGCTTGTATCCATTTACCACTATTTTAAGGACTTACTAGAGATTCATTTACTTTTGAAAACATTGAAATAACGAAGTTAACAGGAGTTTTGTGTTTTACAAGTCTTAAATTCCTTTGTTCTGGTATTTTTTCCTGGTGCTGTTTTCCTAATATCTACCTAAACCTCCCCTGGTGCAACTTGAGGCTGTTTTCTATCATCCTATTGCTTGTTACTTGGGAGAAGAGACCAACACCCACCTCACTGCAACCTCCTTTCAGGTTGCTGTAAAGAGTGATAAGTTCTCCCCTCAGCCTTCTTTCCTCCAGACTAAACAATTTCAGTTCCCACAGCTAGTCCTCATAAGACTTGTTCTCCAGACCCTTCACCAGCTTTGTTGCTCTGCTTTGATCCAGGATCTCTATGTCTTTTTTGTGGTGTGGGGCCCAAAACTCAACACAGTATTTGAGGTTCAGCTTCACCAGTGCCGAATACAGGAGGATGATCCCTTGCCTACCACTGCTGGCCACACTGTTTCTGATGCAGGCCAGGGTGCTGTTGTCCTCCTTGACCTGGGCACACTGCTAGCTCACGTTCAGGCAGCTGTCGACAAACACCCCCAGGTCCTTTTCTTCTGGGCAGCTTTCCAGCCCCTCTTCCGCAAGCCCATAGTGTTGCACGGGGCTGTTGTGACCCAGGTGCAGAAGTCAGCAATTACCCTTGTTGAATGTCATACAATTGGCTTTGACCCATCAATCCAGCCTGTCCAGATCCCTCTACACTTTCTACACTCACGTACATTAACACTCCTACCCAGCCTGGTGTCATCTGCAAACTTACTCACAGTGCACTTGATTCCCTCATCCAGATCATTGATAAAGGTATTAAACAAAATTAGCCCCAATACTGAGCCCTGGGAAACACCATGCTTACAGTTATTCCTGTGTACTAACAGCTATCAATTCATGGAGTGAGCACTCCAAGTAACACATGGTATTTCTGAAGAACTACCCTAGGAGATGTTTATATCCACTCTTCATGCATTTTTACACATAAACCTCAGGGCATAATCAAAATAATAGAATATCTCAACATAACTGCATGCTTCTGAAATATTATCTGAGAATACCACATGATTCAGAAATGTACATTGATAAAGCTGGAAAAGCGCATCAACTTCAACTACAGTTTCTTTCTTCGGGGAAAATGTTTTTCCTTTGTTAATCAAGGCCTCTTGATTAATGTGCTTCCATATTTCTTCTTACAACCTGTTTTGCTCCCTGTGGATTAAAGCCAGCCTTCATTAGAGTAGTGTAAAGGCATCTAAGAACTGCCTGGGGAGGTGAAGGCTCCCTCTTGAGAGCAGTTGTCTTCATTAAGGCTTTTTCACAAATGCTGAATGGCTACCCTCCTGGGCTAGTCAGTTTTTAAAATTCCTATATGTGGGGGGGTAACCCCCATAATTCAGTCTTCAGGGAGCTTTTCTGCAGGAGAATGGAGAAGTCTTCCCCCCAAAGGCAATCTTCAGATGGTGGTACTCAGTAGGTGGGGTCATACAAAAATGTGCATGAAATATCACAAACCTAGTACTTTGTATATCCCTGCTCTGTCTACATACTTACCTTTGCCTATGAACTGGCATGAGCAATGGAACATTAATGAGGATATAGGACAAACACTTTCCAAGCTAACTGTAATTAAGGAAGCAGCTCAGTCTTGGGCATCATTGGGACTAATTTACAGTGAAGGTAGTAATGGAGTCAGGTCAACAAGAGAGCAGGTGCTGTAATGGGGACAACCTTTTCATCCCCTGGCAAGATCAATTCCATCTACTGTGACTTCTTACTGCAAAGTTAAAGTGTGAATAATGTGTGGAATAATATGTTAGTGTCCTCTTGTCTTGCACTGGGTAAAGTATCAAACAGAAGTATTAGCCTACTTCTCCTAACAGCAGACCCTCTAAGGGGATAAAAATTCCTAACTCTAGAAGCTTAAAAATAAATCTGTACTGTGAAGTGGAGGAAATGTGGCTTTCTGCTTCAGTGTTGATCATAAGGTCAAACGTGGCCATATAAATGAGTGTATTATTTTGTGAGTCACTTACGTCTTCAAGAAGGAGGATTGCTTAAGGATCCCACTTGGGCATTAATTGACTTCAAGATTGGTGCACATATTTAGAAACTTCTAAAAATGGGAAAACATCAAAAGATGTCAGGAGTGAGATGTCAGTAAGGATGTTAATTTAAGACTAATGGAAACTAACAGCTTTTTTTTTTTTCTGGATAAACAGAGCAGGATAAATCTGCTGGTTTCATTTCAAACTTTCTTTCACAGGGAGCATTGCAAGCTACCTTGTGTGCTATGCTATGTTCAGTTTTGAACTTGTGTGTCATGTTTTACTGTTTCATGCATGCTCATATATCCTTCCTGGTTTAAATGTTATTAGCCACTTCTGTTAAGACCTCATGAGATTAGCCTGTTAATAGAAGATGTGTGTCTGCAACTTTCTGAAACAATAGAGGTTTGGAGAAAAAAAAAGACTTGTAAAGATAAAAGGTGTTCACTGTCCTGCTTTGTGGCAGGGTTTCACAGTTACAAATGAGCAAATTCCTCACCCTGCTACCTTGTCCTTTGACATAATTTTAAGTCTCAGAGGTTTCCCTATTTCTGTTTGTCGTAGTTCAGCCCTGATTGGGACCAGACTATGAAGGGTCTCTCTCACTCCCCCCACCCTCCAAGAGAACAGGGAGAGACGATATAAGAAAAACAGCTCGAGGTTTGAGATAAGGACAGGGAGAAAATCCTTAAAGTTACCGTTACAGGCAAAACAGACTCGACTTGGGGAAAACTACTCATTTATTTCTAAAACTAGCAGGACAATGAGACAGAAAACAAGATAACCTCCGCCCACCCCTCCCTCTTCCTGGGCTTAACATTATCTCTATGACCTTCCCCTTCCCGAGTGGCATGGCAGGTAAGAGGGAATGGGGGTCACGGTCAGTTCATCACACGTTGTTTTATGCCGCTGTTTCATTGTCAGGGGAAGAACTCTTCACATTCCTCCCCTGCTCTGTTGTGGGGTCCCTCCCGTATGCCTCAGTCCTTCATTAAACTGCTCTGGCGTGGGTCATCTCTTCCACGGGGTGCAGTCTCTCCAGAACGGCTGCCCCAGCAGGCCCTCCATGGGCCACAGCCTCCTTCAGGCATTCACCTGCCCTAGCGTGAATCTCTGGGGATCACCACAGGCTGCAGGTGGATCTCTGCTCCTCCATGGACCTCCATGGGCTGCAGGGGGACAACCTGCTCCACCATGGTCATCACCACAGGCTGCAGGGGAATCTTGGCCAGGAGCCGCATTACTCCTCCCCCTCCTTCTTCACTCACCTTGGCGTCTGCAGCCATTCCTCTCACAAGAAATTCCTCACAACAGGCTGGCAGATGCCTCTCAGAATCTCTTCACATCATCCATCTCATCTCCTCTCCACTTCTTGCAGCTGGGCCAGGCCGAGTCAGGCCCAGTCGGCTGCCTGGCGAGAGGCCAGAGGGTGAGGCCTGCAAGGCCTACAAGGCTCGCGCCTCCCCCTCTCTGCCCCTGCTCAGCTGCTTCACATAATCTCTTCTTTTTTTTTCCTGTTTTCCCCTTCTTAAATATGTTATCACAGAGACACTATCACAGAACATTCTGCTACCAGTTGACTTGGCCTTGGCCAGCAGTAGGTCCACCCTAGGCCCGGCCGAGTCCACTGAACAAAGGGGAGTGATTTCTAGCAGTTTCCTACAGAAGCTGCCACCTTAGGCCCCCCCTCACTAAAAAAAAAACAGAACACTTTTGGGAGTTTTTAATAGGAAGGATATTAGCATTGTCGTCAAAGAAATATAGGGAGGCAGGTATAGTAAACTAGTACAGGCTGTTACTTGGGTTAGCGATCAAGAGATGTTTATGCAGTTTGGATCTTTGTGGACTTTGTGTTGCCTTGGCCTTCTGATTCCCTCTAGTCTATTTTTATCCAAGAGATCATCTATTAGATGTCTTGTCTAAGACATCCTAGATGAAAGAGATCTCAGCTGTCATTATATCAGCAAGTTAAGAACAGGGATAAGACTTGCATAGTACTAAGATAATTTAAAAGCCACAGCTTATGTTGTAAGGCATGAATAACTGTCAGTAGCTATTGGCACAGGGAGACTGATAAAACAAAACGATTGCTAGACTACCTTCAGGTTTTAAATACAGCTGGTTCTGTGATGCCAGTTATTCAGGATGTAACTGACAAGGTATTTGCTCTGAGAAAGGGGATGATGGCTCAGTGTCTGTGGCACCTTGATCTTAGCAGGCCTTGGTACAGTTTATTTCTTTGTCATTTACTTCCCAGAAGATGTGCAGGGCAGATTTACAGAGCATTTTGTGTCTGTGCCTGTTCCAAGCTGCTAGGACATGAACCTTTTCTGCAGCAGAGCCTTCAGATGGGCTCTGGGGCATGGCAGAAGAGAAAGCACAAGCCTAAGTCTTGCCACCTCTCCTCTGGTAAATACTGGAATATAAATGTGAGAGCATTTATACATGCATGCTTCTGTTGCATTTTCTTAAAAGAGTGACTTCAGGACAGACTGTGCCTCAGTTCCCAATTTACAAAATGGGAATAAAATGGGACATTTGTAATTATAAAGATGTCACTCAAGTTTGTAACTAATTAATTCAAAAGCAGCTGTGCTCGTAATTTGTTTGTGACTTTTAGCAGTAAAAGTCATGGAGATATAAAAAGGGAAAACAACTAGGCTTCCAAGTGACCAATCAATTCTGTTAGCTTTCATAACCAACATAAAAGAGTTTGTTACAGCAGAACTTGCTGTCGTGTTCGTAAGTGTAATAATCTATTTTTAGTAAGATACATATCCTCTCTTAATGAAGGAATATGACTGTAGGAATAGCCTTATTATATAGAATATATAAGGAATAGTATATTCATGCATTAGTGTTACATGTTTATAAACTGAAGGATGTTCACAGCATCACAAAAGTCTGGTAAAGCCAGGCTATGTTTTTAAGATATTTGCAAAGTTGATCATAGAATCATATATTAGTTAGGATTGGAAGGGATCTTTAAAGGTCATCTAGTTAAACCCCCCTGCAAGGAGCAGAGACATCTTTAACTAGGTCAGGTTGATGTTTGGTGATGTTATGGCTGCTAACAAATGAAAATTGATGCCGAACACTAACCAGTAGAAATACCTGTATTGTGTAGCACCCAATCAACAGATACATTTGACGTCTCAGGGTTAACAGGATATATTTAAGGTTGACTTTGAGAAAGAATTAGTTCCATAGGATAAGGTGACTGAAAGCTTTTATTCTTCTTGACCTTACCTTGCTGGAGAGGCTGTAAATATGGTAACCATTGTTAAAGTTTTCCTTTGCTGGCATGATTGCTTGAGGCTCTTGATTGTGTCCAACCCATAACTGATCAGTAGAAATAGAATGGCCTAATACTTCCATTTATAATGTTCATTTGAGTGTTTAGAAGGAAAAACCTAAGGAAGCAACGAGTCCTTAGGTGGTATATCTTTATTTAAGACTCATCAGTATGAAACCTTGGCAATGTTTGCACTCAAAATTTAGACTCTATGTAAGGGTCTGTATAAATATATATATAGTATACATAATGTACATACACACATAAATACTCCTACTCTGTAGGTAAGAGGACAGTATTGAATGCAAACCACCTTCTTCCTGTTCCTTAAAGCCCAGAACTGTGTAGAAGAAATAGAGCAGAGATCATGGCAAAGCTACAGAAGAGACCATTCTTCTAAGAAAGAACTGTAACAATTAGGTTTGTGTAAGACTGGTATATGTATTATTCTCTAAAAGTATTTTTTAAATAGTTCACTTTTAGTGTCTATTTTAAATGGCCATCAGGGGTGCAGTGTATGCTGAACAAGGCAGGACAGGCTGAACTGTGAAGATATTTTTCTCTGGAAGAAAGAATCTGAGACACCAGCTACTGCAGAACCTGCTGTGCATTGTCCCATGAAAACATGCTAGAAATAACTGAAAGCTAAGAAGCCCTTTTTTTTTCAGTACTTCTCAAATGTTTGACCAAAGTATAGGTACGCACATGCAGCTCTTAGTATCTGGGAAGGCTGATCATTTGTAAGCCATTTGACCTACGGTTAAGAGGACCTTCATTTGGAGGCAGGAAAGTTTCTTTATCAGGTATGTTCAGCAGTGAAGAGGCGTTTGATTATCTGCATGTTACTGGAGTAGGTTGTAACAGAATCAGAGCTAAAAGCTATTTTGTTTTACTTGCATGTTATAGGGAAGCTAAAGAATAGAAGTAATTCTCTTTAGTTGCTGAAGCTATAAAGCAGTATGGTACAATCAAGTGCACTGCAGCAAATCAGGATAATTGCTGGAAAATCCAGGAACTGCCTAAATTCTGTAAATGCTGTTTCAGAAGAGCAAGAAAAGCACTGAAAGACACCATAATCAGAATAAGGTTTTTGGAGAAAAGAGTTTCATACAGTAAGGCAGACTGGAAACCTCCAATGGAGGGAGAATTAAGTCACATCAACATGATTTAACAGAGTGAAAGTATAATTCAAACAGAGTACTGAAGGGAAGAACTTGTAATCAGGCACAACTAGCCTGGAATAGCAACTGGGTGTGAATGCACTAAAATTATTATTTATTTGTAGTCAGCTGACCTGTTAAAGAGAAAAATCTGAACTTTAACTTTGGAGAACACAAAACACAATATTTCTTACTTTGTGATCTTGATTTGAGAAAAAATACTGGCTCACAAAAACCAGCATCTGTGATAACGAATGGCCTGGTTTTTGTGAAACCTGCTTCTCCATTCCACTTTGATACCCTTACAGAGCCACTGCTCTGTCAATGACGTGCTCCCATTAGCAGTGAAGTACAGAAACAGAGTTAGGAAGTGGAATGTCTTTGGTAAGGAAATGAAGTTTAGTCTGAACAATTGGTCTATGCAAAGCGGAAAAAAGAAGCAGCACTTCCTCTCAGGAGAAATAGAGTCTCACGAGGTGATTAGCTAATAAATGAGATAAGGGAACTGGAGGCTAGCACTGATTAAATTAAAGGTTCAAAATCAGAAATTAACAGTAATGCAAGCTGTCCAGAGAGAAAACAGAAAACCGCTACTAGTTAGGGTGTGTTGTGTAGGGAATCACTCAAACTGCCTTGAAAGGAAGAGGCAGAGAGTGACCCTGTAGCAGAATTTGAATCCCACAAGGAACTGCATTATTATGCAGGGAAACCACTAGAGAAGAAAGATGGCACTATCTAATTTAACAGAAGTGGCCTATATTTACCATTTAACCCCAAAATAGCAGGCTAGAATAGCTAATTTAGATTGATTGGAGTATAAAATACAATGTTTTCTGGAAACTTTCAAGGACGGCAGAAAGCAGATGTGTGGTTTGAAGTCACTGGGTGAAAAGAAATCCTGAGAGAGTCCCTTTAGAGCTTCTGAAAATAAAAGATACACTTGACCTTCAGGCTATCAGCAAACTCAAATCCTTAAAAAGGATGGACTGAAAATCAGTTTAAACAATAACAGGAGGGTGACATTTTGACTGCTCTTCTTCTGGAAAGTCTAGGCAAATAGAAGACCTTAAGGATATTAGTCAATATTTTATGCAGGTTTATCACATACATAGAGTGTGCTTGTTTTTTAACATTAGGAATACTTTCATATACTATATAAAATAGATTTCTTTGTGCTGGTCTGGAAAAAGTGGAGGATCTTGTTAACTTTTTTAGACTTGTGCGTTGTTGAAGATGGATAATTAGCAATTGCTCTTACAAGATGACAAGAAATACATGTCGTGCACTTTCTGACCATATCGAACAGAACTCTTAGTCGCATTTGCTGAATCTTCATGTTACTTTTAGACAGCCATTTGTAATGTTATTTCTGCAGATTACAGCCTGGTACTTCAAATGCATTAATAAATGATTTATCTACTTGCTACCAAATAGAGCTTCAAGTTAGGTGATCTACAGCTGTTACAGAAAAGGAGCAAAATAGTGGCCCCACTGGATTATGGATTTGATGTCTTTGATGCACAACGGTTGATGTCATTGCAGAAAATGTACCTTTCAGTGATAAGGCAGAAGGAAGGGAACTTTACAAAAGCATCCATCTGTTTCTCAGGTAGTCCGAAGTCTATTCAGCTGAGTCCTGAAAACAAAAAAAAAGAAAACCCAAGGTCTCCAATAGGGGGAAATCTCCAATATGTCCAGTAAGTGTGATATGAGAGACAATGCAGAGACTTTTTTATAGAATCATAGAACAGTTTGGGTTGGAAGGGACCTTTAAAGGTCATCCAGTCCAGCCCCCCCTGTAAGAAGCAGGGACATCTCCAACCAGATCAGGTTGCTCAGAGCCCCTCCTGACCTGGCCTTGAATGTTTCCAGGGATGGGTGATCCACCACCTCTCTGGGCAACCTGTTCCAGTGTTCTACCACCCTCATTGTAAAAAAAAAAAAAATTTCCTTAGGTCTAGTTTGAATCTACCTCCCTCTATTTTAAAACTATTACCCCTTGTCCTTTCACAACAGGCCCTGATAAAGAGTTTCTACCTGTCATTCTTATAAGCCCCCTTTAAGTACTGGAAGACTTCTATAAGGTCTCCTCGGAGCCTTCTCTTCTCCAGGCTGAACAGCCCCAACTCTCTCAGCCTGTCCTCATAGGAGAGGTGCTCCAATTCTCTGATCATCTTCGTGGCCCTCCTCTGGAATTGCTCCAACAAGTCCACATCCTTCTTACACTGGGGGATTCAGAGCTGGACACAGTACTGCAGGTGAGGTCTCGCAAAAGCAGAGTAGAGGGGGAGAATCACCTCCCTTGACCTGCTGGCCACACTTCTTTTGATGCAGCCCAGGATGTGGTTGGCTTTCTGGGCTGCAAGCGCACATTGCCTCCTTATGTTGAGTTTCTTGTCCACCAGCACTCCCAAGTCCTTCTCCTCAGGGCTGCTCTCAGTCCATTCTCTGCCCAGTCTGTAT
Organism: Tetrax tetrax; assembly: GCA_009806455.1. Taxonomy (NCBI): domain Eukaryota; kingdom Metazoa; phylum Chordata; class Aves; order Otidiformes; family Otididae; genus Tetrax; species Tetrax tetrax. Next base: position 106,317 of record WHYT01000488.1, read on the forward strand.
TTGTGCTTGGGATTGCCACGACCCAGGGACAGGACCTTGCACTTGGCCTTGTTGAACTTCATGAGGCTTGCATGGGCCCACCTCTCCAGCCTGTCCAGGTCCCTCTGGATGGCATCCCTCCCTTCCAGCGTGTCGACACACAGCTTGGTGTCATTGGCGAACTTGCTGAGGGTGCACTCTTATGTCTCTATCCACGTGCCTGACAAAGATGCTAAGCACTCCTTCTCCCAATACTGACCCCTGAGGTACGCCACTCGTAACCAGTCGCCACTTGGACATTAAGCATTGACCACAACTCTTTGAGTACAACCATCCAGTCATTCTAATTAAACTAGTTAGCTACCCAGAATCATTAGGATTAAATGTTTCAATTTTTCATGTTAAGTTGATGTAGTATTGAATCAGAGGGTTACTAGGCTTTTCTTTTTTTTAACTTGGTTTGCATCATTTTTGCTAATTTAAATCACTAGTGTATTATTGAATGATACAGCTTATTTAAAATAAATAGGAATATTCTGCCACTTGGTACAAGTGCCACAGGAAATATTGTAACATTGTAATTTCATGGTTTATGATGTACCCAGTAGAACAGACACCTTGAAATTAGCAATTGTTTTTCTTCTTTTCGTAATTATTTAAAAGCCAAAGCATGTTGTGTTTGCCTTAAGAGTCTGAAAAGGTCCCCCCTTTCTTTAGCAGTTGCAGTCATGATTCTTTTTCATTCTGCATCCTTGGGATTTTTTAGCAGTAGGTCAGATGACACCAACTGGTTAGTACAGATCTGGGCAAGTCAGGCCGAGCATGGTGTAGTAACACCTGCGTAACTCTGGTCCTTTAACGAAGTTGACACCCTTGTTCATAATTCAACTGTTCACACAGCTTTCTGTCACCCAGTCAAAGATGGGTGACAGTATTCAGAAGTTGCTGTGTAACATATTCTAATTTAAAGGAAGGTGAGGGAGGATTAAAGAACTATAATAAAAATAGGAAAAAGCATTTTAAGTCTTGCCCACTGTATGCTCTGTTGTAGCGCCTCTTCTTAACAGCAGTTGCTGTAACTGCTAGACTAGGGTCCCGCGGCTGGGACTAGGGTCCCACGGCTTGACTGGGTGGTTGTTCCCAGCCGCTGAGGTATGGCTAGCAGTTAGGATAGCAGATTTCAGTACAACAAAAATTATGCAGCAAAATAACTATTGATAAATGTGGGGTTTTTTTTTTTATACTGGACAATAGCATTGCTTGGGAAGCACTTACAGAATGAGAGTCCCTCTTTCTGTCATGTTTTAAGCAGTAAAGGAATTAACTTGTTTCTGGAACTGAGAATTGGAGGGGAATAATTTATTTAGTAATGAGGTACAGCTGCATGATGTCATAGCATACTTAATACTGTGGGCTGTGTTCCTGGAACATAAAGTTTAGGTAAAACAAAAAGACTAAAAGCTAATTTTCAGATATTCAGCAAGTAGGGAAATTACCACATCAAGGTCATGTTGAAATAACTTAACAAAATGAACAAATGTGTTAGCGGTTCTTATTCTTCTCTAAAACTTGTTTTATTTCAGTATTGGTCCCTCTTCAGTTCCACCCAGACAGGTAAATAAAACAAAAATAACAGAAGTGTTTTCCTGTTGCCTGAGGAAAGCAGGAAAAAAAATAAAGTATTTTATTAGCATTGGGATCTTTTTTCACACTTTCCCAGGGTCTAATCTCTACATACCTGATTTTTTTTTTTAAATGGCAACACAAAAAATAGAAAAAAAAAAAGAAAAGCTGAAGTTCTCCCACTGAAAAAAAACTTAGCAATGGGAAAAAACAACATCATATTCTTCTCAGATCTCTGTCATCTGAAGGTAATCAGTTCAACTCTGGTTTCTGACTTTCCAAGATTTCTTTCATATTGTGCTCAGGAAAAAGAAGAAAGTTTACCTTCACTCTTTTTTGACTTCTGAGACTTAATAAACAGTGGAAGCAAGTGCTTTCACAGTTACCAATTAAAAAGATGCTGTCATGGTTTATTGGGCTTTTTTAATCATTATTTAATTGAAAAATCTTTTTATAACATTGCTGTTCTTAATAATTTCCCTTAGGATCATATCACTGAAAAATGATTCCTAACTGAAGTCCTCCCCATCTGAAATGCATAGAAACAGAAGAGATATTGTTCTACTACTGCCCAGTCATGGGCACAATCCTGCTGGCATCGGTTTTGTCATTTACAAAGGGTGGGGGAAAGCACCTTTATCATGCTCTTCACAATACTGAAACTCTCCATCTAAGCTATCATGTTGTCTCACTGTTCACAGTTGAGTTTTTTGACTCCGTGAGGAAAGTGGATTTAATGAAATTTAGTTGCACACATAGGTTTTTCCAGATTGAAGATTTCTGATGAAGCACATTACAAAAATGCCACTGCATCATGAACTATACAAGCTATGCAACCTGAAATCAAACAAAATGTTCATCACAGGTGTGATATGTATATGTACTACCTCATCTGAGCCATAAATATCAAAAATGTTCTGATTGCCCCTGAAAATTCCTTTTTGGTGTTTTGCTTCTCCATTCCTTATTCTTCTTTTCAAATGATTATATTTTTGAACATGTGGCACCTACAAAATCTAACAAAAGCTTCAAAAGAATGCACAACCAATTGTTCCTCCTCCAAGCACATCTATTACTGCACATTTTAGGACACAGAAAGGACTTCAGGAAGCCCTGCTAGACTGACCAGATTACCGGGTAGGTTCAGTTACAGTGTTATTAGCAACAGAATTATAATCACACTAGAGACTTAAGAGAGATGAAGAGCCTGTTGTGCGAGGCCCTACATTGGCACTGATGACAAGGAACACTGGTTTCTATTGACATCGGGACTTTATCCCTGGTAATACAGAAAGGATAAGCCACTTTCTCAAGGTCACACAGCAGTTCAGTAGCCAAAGCTTAGCTATAACTTGGATCTTCTGAATTCCTGCTTTACTATCTTATCTGTTGTACCATATTGCTTTTCCTGTTTTAATCTGTTAATTCAAAAATTCCCAAAAGGCAAATAAAATAGGAGGCCATTTCTGCTTCGTTCTGCATAAAAACTTCTTTTTCAGTGTCTGCAAGGCTGTAGTTTAACACCCCTCCAGCCTTTTCTTCTCAGCTGCAGTCAAATGGCTACAGGAACGGCAGAGTTATCTCTCCTGCATAAGAAAAAAAACAATTTCACCTTACCTCAACCTGCACTACACATAGAATCATAGACTAGTTTGGGTTGGATTTTTAAAGTTCACCTAGTTCAACCCCCCTGCAAGGAGGAGGGACATCTTCAGCCAGATCAGGTTGCTCAAAGCCCCGTCCAACCTGGCCTTGAATGTTTCCAAGGATGGTAATGGTTTTAAAATAGAGGTAGGTAGATTCAGATTGGATATTGGGAAAAAAAATTTTTACAATGAAGGTGGTGGAACCCTGGAACAGCTTGCCCAGAGAAGTGGTAGATGCCCCAGCCCTGCCTCTTGCAAGGGGGTTGGACTAGTTGACCTTTAAAGGTCCTTTCTGACCCAAACCATTCTATGATTCTGTGATTCTATGGGGCATAGCTTTCTGTAAAAAAATAGAAGTTTCCCCTTTGTTCAGTGAACTCAGCCGGGCCTAGGGCAGAGATACTGCTGGGCGGGGCCAAGCCAATTGGTAGCAGAATGTTTCCTGATAAGGCCTCTGCCTTAATGTATTTAAAAGGGGAAAAACAGA